>JBAMJV010008819.1:0-32966 GCA_037951105.1 Echinarachnius parma
AAAACTAAACTGACTCATATTTCTTTTGTACTTCTGTATTGATAAAACAAGTGACATTGGTACATTCATCAGAGCCTCTAGTGCCCGAAATCTCATCAATGGGTTAAATTAGCGTGGTGCTAAGTTGACAAAAGGTTGAATTTAGACTGGGTCAAATTTAATCTTTTGATGATATTTGGGCCTGTATGTTTTGTTACATTTACAGCCAAACCTGTCTATAGCAGCCAACCTCCTATCATAGAGTAGCCACCAAAAGTGATCTCCTGCAGAGAAAAACAGAATCTTGAAACCTGTCTGTAGAGGTCACCTGTATATACAGTGGCTACTTTTCATGTTCCACTTAGTCACTTTACACAATATTGGCTGTAGTTTTAATTTTGACTGTATGAAATCAAAATATAGCAGAAACCATATTCCCTATTACAGTGATACCTCGTTATAACGAGCACCTCGGGGTCCATTGAATTTACCTTGTTATATCGGATATCTCGTTGCATCAGGGGTTAAAAATAATGAAAATACAAAGAACCTGGACCTGTGAAATAGCCTCACTATACCAGACACGGGCCTCGCTATAACAGCGTTTGTACTAAAGAGGTCCCACTGTATAGAAATAAGCCAGACAGCTGATGGGGGTTTTGAAATCTAACAACGGAAACAAAAAAGGTGTCCATGTCTAATACGATTCTTGAATGTTGAAACCTGAATCAATATATTTGGCTTTCTCGAACTCTACAAGTAGTGAAGTGGTAATTTAAGAAAGAAAACGCATGCCATGTTCTTTGCCAGGGACCTACTTCCTCAACGGTGAAAAGTTATTAGAACATTGTTGTCTGGAAATTATTCCCATTGTCTTGTTTATGTGAGTGGGTGAAACATCCATTTCCCAAACAATTGATTAGTTTGGAAATTAGTTTGGAAATTATTCCCATTGTCTTGTTTATGTGAGTGGGTGATACATTTTATTTCGAGAGCAATTTATTAAAACATATGGTCTAAGAATTTCCATTGTCTTGTTTATATGAGTGGGTGATACATGTATTTCCAGATCAATTTATTAGAACATATGGTCTGGGAATTTCCATTGTCTTTTGCACTTGAGTGGGCGATATCTTTCCAGAACAGTATCAATATGGGCGAGTCGTATTAAGAAAAATTGTTTCCTTCAAGTTGTCGTTATATTTCTTGTACACCGGATTCCTGTAAGAAATAATATGTTAAAACGCGGTTTGTTTGCCTTGTCTGTTGTGTTGTTATGATCTGTTTTGTTTTATGAGTGTATTTGTGCTTGCGTGCATGTGTGAATTGGGGCCAGCCTACGTGTGTGCACACTTGTTTATGTGTTTGTGTGTTTGAGTTTGAGTGTGTTATCGTGAACTGTAGCAGTGATGTAGCGTGGTCGTACTGATTGGGGGGGGGGGGGGGGGGGGGGGGGGGAGGGGGGGGGGGCATTATG
This sequence comes from Echinarachnius parma, assembly GCA_037951105.1. Taxonomy (NCBI): domain Eukaryota; kingdom Metazoa; phylum Echinodermata; class Echinoidea; order Clypeasteroida; family Echinarachniidae; genus Echinarachnius; species Echinarachnius parma. The sequence goes on from JBAMJV010008819.1 coordinate 1,457, forward strand.
TATTTTTTAAAAACATGTCCCTTATGTTTCCTATTGTTTTTCTACGCCACTGAACGGTAGTAAACACATCTTAATTTTAAAAGAGTAATTTGAATACAATTATACGTTACAAGGTTTCACGTAAAAGGTGGTCTTGCAAACTGCTTTCTCAGGATACGAGCTTTCTAATGTTCTACTCCTTTCAGCAAGAAGTCATAGACGGTGGTAGCAAGGGCATGTTACTTTTTACAGGGGCCGCGAACAGATTTTGAAAGTGGAGGGTGGGGGGGGCTGGCCACATTTTGGTTGTTATAATTATTATTTTGTGCTTATGTCTTTCTTTGTTTTAAGCCAAAAAGTGTGGGGCTGCAGCCCCCCCCCCCCCCCCCCCCCCGCCCCCCGGTTCCGCGGCCCCGGTTTTATAAAACTGAATATAAAAGCTCTTTGTATTTGTTCATATTTTCGATTTTGTACCCTAATGTCGGATATTCTAGAATACAGTCTTGTTCCAAAAATCAAATCTTATCAGGTACCCCAATTAAGTGCGCAAAATATACGATGACATGCTCATGTTTTTGATATGCCGTGTAAACAGGGAATTTGAGAGAAATTTGATGCACGTGTGGAAATGAATGAAGTTCAAGGGGTCATATTTCTTATTTAGGAAATTGAATTTCGATTATGATTGATCAAGGCGTGAAAAGGTTTGTTTGCCATCCAACAGCCACAATAATTATTATTTGCTTGCAAACATTTCTCGAAAGATGACATTCAAATCACCACTAAGACGTTCAATAGAATTATAGAATGGTTCTGCATCACCGACAGAGCATTTAAATCAATCTGTCCATTTGTCTAGGGGTGCACGGATTTATTTTGCGGATGAACGTGGCAAGGGGAATATACCACCCCCCCCCCCCCAAAAAAAAAAAAATATAATAATAATAATAATAATACAATAAATAAATAAATAACAACAAAATAATAATAATATATAATAATACATGTAGTAATGATTATAAATAAATAAATAGATAAATAAATAAATAAATAAATAAATAAATAAATAAATAAATAAATAAATAGATAAATAAATAAATAAATAAATAAATAAATACAAACAAAAAATATATATATTAAAACAAATATATATATTAATAATACTAATTATTATTAATTAAAATTATTTATTATAAAAGTTTATATCTCCCCCCCCCCCCCCCCCCCGGTTTGGTTTAATCCGTGTTACGCCATTGATTATGCTATTGTGTGCGATGAGCCATAACGGGCCTCTGCAATAATTTTGTTTGGCGCAAAATGAATAAATTAAAGCCAATAATCTGATCCTATTTTAAGGGTGACACGACATATGCTCCGCCGACATATGCTCCGCCGACAATTGCTCCGAAAAATGCGACAAATGCTCCGCGACAAATGCTCCGCGATATTTGCTCCACCGACAATTGCTCCGCCGACAAATGCTCCGCCGACATTTGCTCCGCCGACAAATGCTCCGCCGACATTTGCTCCGCCGACAATTGCTCCGCCGACAAATGCTCCGAAGATGCGACAATTGCTCCGCCGACATTTGCTCCGCCGACAATTGCTCCGCCGACATTTGCTCCGCCGACAATTACTCCGCATAAATATATGCTCTGAAGATGACAGTACTTTAAATGGTCCAAAAACAACATATGTTCCTCAACCATAATTGTTCCACCGACATTTACTCCGCTGAAGATTAAACTCTTGAATGAATTCTCAAGTACCTTTGGTATGACGTGCGCTTTTATATGTTATGCGAATCTCTTGTGAAATTGGAGTACAATCGATTCATTCAAATATTTTATTGGCTGGTTTGTTTGTTTCACGTTTCTTTATACAGGGTGGGGGGGGGGGGGGGGGGGGGGGGGGCAGTCAAGCCCAGTGTTGTAAGGATGCGTGACCCTGCAGCCTGCATCTAGTAGCAGAAGGGGAGGCGCAATAACACACAACACTGGCTTTAGTTTTTGATGTTACATTGGGGTTCGACATGAGTCGAACCACGGACCCTCATAGTATCCGAAAATGCTGAGATGAATAGTATACTGTTCCAAGCAATCATCAAGCGAAGGGCATGATACTGGTGTTAAGATCGATCATGAATAGAATCAGGATATCAGGATTTTCTAGCTCCAAAGACCCTATATTTTGTGCGTTTCAGGGATTTTGTAGCTCCAAAGACCCTATATTTTGTGCTTGTAGTTAGCTCTTCAGACCCCCATTTCAGAGTTCCGTGCGGCACACCCCCGTCAAAAAAATAATTCGAGTGCCCCCCCCCCCCCCCCGGATCCGCCCCCTCCCGACGTTCACACACACACACACATTCACACACACACACACACACACACACACACTTACACACATATATATAGTATATACAAAGGGAGTATTTTAAATCCCTATAATGCTGCATGCATATGTATAAGAGTATTGGGTACCGTGACAAAATCGTTATGATTACACGTGGAAAGGGTTTGTAAGAGGGAGCAAGACATGAGCTATCAGCTTCAGGAAATGTTAAACAATTGAGACAATGGGGGCATTTCATGAAACTTGTCGGCTCTGCGATTTGTCATTCGCTGAGAGTTACCATAGTAACATTCAGCTACCAGTGCTTTGAGCCCCCCCCCCCCCCCGGATACTAACAAAATGTCGTCTTTGCCGGCGGAGCAATTGTCGACGTAGCTAATGTTGGCGGAGTAAACGTTAGCGGTGCAATTGTCGGCGGAGCAATTGTCGCATCTTCGAAGCACTTGTCTGCGGAGCAATTGTCGGCGGAGCAAATGTAGCGGAGCAATTGTCGCAGCTTCGGAGCATTTGTCGGCGGAGCAAATGTCGGCGGAGCAAATGTCGGCGGAGCAATTGTCGGCGGAGCAAATGTTTGCGGAGCATTTGTCGGCGGAGCAAATGTCGGCGGAGCAAATATCGCGGAGCATTTGTCGCGGAGCATTTGTATAATGTAAGACGGGTAGACATGTGCCGCTTAAAAGAATATGGTACCTACAGTCTTTCTACTGACTCCTCATACTTAATAATTTTGTCAGTTATTTGCTTAGAGATGATTATCAATCATATTAGGCGCTATATAAATCGCAAATATTATTATTTATTATTATTTACGTTGTATCTTGAACATCTATATGCCTCGTATTTCTGTTACTTTTCTTACCTTGTCAAGTTGTTGTTTGTATAATGTGTTAAATAAACTGAACTTGATAACTCAATTTGGCCTAAATTGATAATAAAGCCAGGCCCCATATTCATGAAACCCCGCTAGCTAAGTTCATTGCTAAGTGTTTTCAAAATGCGCAGTTTATTGAGCAAAAACGGTGTTCCTAGTCCCCAACTAGGGTTAGCTGGGTAAGCTTTTGATACCCACTGAGTTAACCCTAGTTAGCAACTAAAATGTATTGTGTTGTATCCGCTGACACGCCATCTAAAATAGACTTAGCAAGCAACTAGACTAGCGGGCTTTCATGAATATGGGCCCTGGTCACTCCCACCCGACGCAATTAAATATTTTTGCAATTTAAATAACTTAAAGTGAAAGAAATGTTTTCATTCTCGTGATGGTTTGGGGGAAATAAAAGACAGCGGCATGAATATAATCCTACAGCGGACGAGGGATCTTTAGACTTGTCACGTGACCTTGTCATGGGATCTTGTTTTGTTTTCCCCGACTTATTAGTAGGATCATGTGTGGCAACAGAGGGTCATTATTCATAAATATGACTTTGCAAACAGGGACGATTAGTATTAATCAAAACTGTCAACGCGCTTCGTCACAATATGCATTTGTTCTGCAAGGAAAGTGACGAGCGGGAATATGCACAATTCGTTCTTCTGATCTTTTGTACTGATTCAATTCTGTATTTCTCCACGCCCTGGCAATGGATTCCTGGCTCTTCAGCTCGGCAGTAATTTTCTTACTGACTCGCTTCTTGATAATCGGTAATTCCAACGTTATTTTTGTGTAATCTAACCTCGATGGCTGTTGTTCTTTTGACCGAACTAACGATATTTTATTGTCTTATAGATCTCTCTGTGAGTTAATCTCTGACAAACGGTATGGACAAGATTGCATTATGATGTAGTTCTATATAAAATAATCTCATTCACACTTTGTTTGTATTAAAGAATAGTTGAGTGCTGGTATAGAGAGAGAGAGTACAGTTTTAGTCAAACTGAATGTTAGTATCCAAAACCTGCACCATTACATTACAAACTAATAATTATAACTCCACCATGCTCAAAAGGAATATAAACATTACAAACGACTAAGTAAAAAGCATGTTATCATTAAAAAAAAAAGAGCTGTTTAAGCTAAAGAGGGCGCTTTCAAAAACGCATTTATTTAGAACCATTTTGAATATACTATTGTCCATGTGATGTTTTGTTGAAATAGTGATTAGATGGAGAGATAATCAACAACTTTCTAAAAACTTCTTTTGGACATTTTTGAAAAGAGGAAGCTGGTTCAAAATTATCGAATAGTTGTGGGACCCCACATTTATTACAAATGGTTATGTTTATGGGTATTTCAGCCGTTTCTGAACCGATTTTGACCAGATAAAGTTTATTCTGCCATTAAAATTGTATGCTCTTTCAAATTTGACAACCAGTTTTTCATTATATCACCCAAAATTGTTTTGTGTAGCGCCCTCTCTACCAAAACTCAACTATACCTTTAATTTTGAAAGGTTTATTCGTAGTTCTGCTTTGAAACATATTCGCAAATTGTATTATTGTTTGCACATATATTTAGCCATTAATTAAATTCAATTAAAGATCATGTGACACATACAATATCGATTCCTGTTCTTTAAAACGAAATAGTTTATAGATATGTGAGATGTAATTGTTGGAGGAAAGAACAGCGTGGAATGTCCCTCCGATAGAATTGAAAGGATATTAAGGGGAAATAAGTCCCAAGACCTAGTCGAGGGACATAATACTGTCTCCCCGGAACATCATTTTAAATCACGAGGAAACATTCCATGGTGTTCCCGACGACGGAGTTAAAGGTAGGCTTGAGTATTGGTGCCCCCCCCCCCCCCACCCCAAAAAATATATATGAAAGATCATCGAAAAAAACATGGGAAATAATAATAATTCCCATTCAAATGCTCTCATTGTTGTGAAATTTGCTTTCAAAATATGATATAAAAGTGATTGTCATCGGCACTCAGATTTAGAGAACTCTAGGTCCTCCTGATACCGGGACTGAAAATAAATATTGTTTGTGCTTGTTCTGTGCCTTAATAAACTATACATATGATACGGTACTTACCACCGATCTACTCTCCAATATTTCATCCAACTATCAGGTGGATTAAAATTATGATTTTCCCTCCATTCCGCTAAAAATAAGTGATTTATATGCGCCTCCTCGACATCTCTCCGTGTGTTAGCGCGACTCCGAACAGATTATGATCGCGATGGCCGCCGATGCGAAGGGCAAGCGGCGCTTGCGATGTACATGAATATCCGCAGTAACTACCCTCGCATAATAGGAGGACCTAGAACGCTAGCGCTTCGCGCTAGCGTTCTCTATAGTTTATTTGACTCTTGAGTTGTAATTCTGCATACTTTTCAAGCATGGTGGAGTTATAACTATTAGTTCGACAGTAATGGTGCAGGTTTTGGTTACAAAAGTTAAGTTTGAACAATACTCAAGCCTACATTTAACATATGGTATGATATACGTCCTATATACGCTAGGTACAGAACTAACAAGTATTTCACTTATATCCTCTGAATTATAGAATTAGAAATTGTGTTTTTTAAAGTGATATATGTTGATATGATTGCCGTTGGGACTTCATTAGAGTCTTTCTTGGGTATTTTGAAATTATGTAATTTGTTTTACATGTATATGTCCAAAATTATAACAACCATTTAAAATTGTGTATATAATACTAGCAAGGGACACCAGTTCCCGGGGGGGACCAGTCAACTATATTGCTGTACACACGCGCGACCACAGGTTTTTCAAACCCACCCTAAACAAATTTTATCCATTGGTCAAATTTATACCCTATTCAAGTATTTTCGCGTGCTTTTTTGACAATGTTGCCCCCTAAACAAGTATAACCTCTAAAACTTACGCCTAAACAAGGTCTACGTCAATTTCTCTCAACACGTTTGGAGAAAAAGATACCCTAAACGCGTATTTGTTTAACTCCACAAACACACCCTTTTTTTCTGATTTTGGAGCTTTTTGACACCCTAAACGCGTGACGCGCGTGACGCGCCATGATCGGCAAAAAGTACCCTTTTTACGCGTTTTTTGGTCGCGCGTGTGTACAGCAATATATTTGAGTGGCCCCCCCCCCCCCCCCCCCCCCGGGCACCAGTTTAATTGATCTACATTGTCCAAATCCACAAACCTTACTTAGACCTATAGCAGTTCTCACATACCTTGTTGTATTCGTATTCTTATACTGACATACATTTTGTGAAACGTCGATACACATGACTTTGTAACATGAAACAAGATTTAATTTGATTTGATCTGAATTGATATGATACTATCAATAGTACGATATTTTGATTGGTAGTCAGCTTGATATAATTATCAATTAATGCGTACGATTAATCGCGAATCTTCAAATTACGGGCCTATAATGAGTCAGCATACCTGAAATAAAGTGCAATCTTTGTCATTTGAGTGGTGTCTAAGAGTGAATTACGGTGGAAACGGGGAATGCGATCGCTAGCTAGATTATTGAAACGAATCTCGTAAACAATATCATTTCATTCATCACTTCATACTAAATACATTTTGTGTCATTCATTGAATAACGTAATACATATCATAAATAATCAATACTTTAGGTTCAGTCGAGACTGTAACCACGGATGCTACACAAACAAGGAGGCCGGGTGCTCGCGTGACGCTCAATTGCTATTTCACCGCCAACACCCCGAGCGGTTTCAAAGTCACCTGGCGAAAGCTCGGGCAAGATGAGGGTGCCATCGCTAGCTTATCGCAGTGCACCAGTTTCGACATCACCACCTGCCGAGTAAGGAACATCGCCGACCCGGGGAAGTACGCTGTGGAAGGCGCGCTGAGAACCGGTGTGAACCTGGTTATCCAGGACCTGACGCTAGAGGATGATGGCGAGTATAATTGCAAGGTCCTCGATAATAATGGAATTAATAAGGCTACCATCCGGCTCATAGTGACAAGTAAGCGAGACGCTTGTTCTCTTAAAATAATAAAGAATCAAACGAACAAACCCCACTGTATGGCCGATTGAATTCAAAGCCATATCCGGTCATTATTAATTGATGTCCTTCACTAATATAATAATCAATTGTATAACCATAGTAAGGAGTTACTTTTGACCACTTGTGTGTGTTTAACATTTTGTATGCGGGTAAAGAGTATCAACAATCCGAACAAAAACATAAAACTTTAAAGGTTATCAGTATACCAATTTTATGGAGATTAAATTTCGTAGATTAATAAGATTTCTCATTTCCCTCGTCTTTATTTAATTCCATGAGTGTTAACTTAACGGCCCTCGTCTTTATTCAATTCCCTTGTTGTAAACTTAAAGGCCCTCGTCTTTATTAAATTCACTTGTTGTCAACTTAAAGGCCCACCCAGCACAATTTACCTACTCGACTCACAGACCGGATATGATGTTCAAAACAAGGTCACGTACGCTGTGATTGGCCAACGACACATGCTCAACTGCTCCACACCCACTCCATCCAATCCGCCCCCTGAAATCACCTGGTCCTCCGGTGACGTCACAATTGAAACACCTGACCAGGTCAACCAGCTGAGCGACGAACCGCCACTCGTGACGTCATACAGGGAGACCGCCCTCATCGCCACGGAAAGCGACAGCGGGAAGATGATCACGTGTCTTGCGAGCCACAGCGGTTTGACGTCGCCACTGCAGGCTAATACTACGCTGGAAGCTGGATGTTAGTACACACTCCATTTATATGAGAAAACCTACCATTTTAATGTTTAGTATTGCATTACATATTCATGATTAGAACCAAAGTCAGGACGGAAAGTTAATCATGTTTATTAGAAATTATGATTCAACCATGCTTAGAAGGTAGTTAGAAATCCTAGGGCTGTATTTCTTTGCCTCTAATCCACCTGCTTATTCTCATGGTTATATTGATTATACTTTCGTAAGAATCAATATATTTCTTAAATGTGCCATATCTGACCATCAAGACCAAGGGCAATCGTTCATCTGCACATAAGTATGTGTTTGATTGTAATTAATTCTTATTTCGTATTCTTATTTGGGTTCAAGATCTGCCAGGGAAACCCAGAAACATCGGAGTGTCAAAATCCTCCATTACCACCGACTCAGTCTTTCCCGGTCACGTGGTTGCAGGGCAATTCTAGCGGGAAGACTCAAACATATACAACTTCTTCATGTTCTTACTGACCAGTCGACAATGGAGTGGTGCGGAGTGAACGCACAAATTATTATTTGCACGTTAATGTTTGTGTTTGATGTAATTTTTTGTTTGTAAAGATCTGCCGGGTAGTCCAAGTAACCTCGCAGTCTCCAAATCCTCCATTACCACCGACTCGTTCACGGTCTCGTGGTTGCAGGGCAGTTCTGGCGGAAAAATTCAAACATTCACAATTTCCTTCTGCCCGGTCGACAATGCAGCGGAGTGTGGGGAACAGAGCGATATACTACCGACAGTGTTCACACTAGCGAATCTGCAGGCATCGACGGTGTATCAGGTCACGGTGAGGAGCCTCACGGTCTTTGGGGTTAGTGTGAACAACGAACGGTTTGAAGTATCTACACGGCGTAAGTAATATAAATCAGTTTTCATCTTCATAAGTGTATACTTCAATGAAATATTCAACATTAATTCCCATCTAACATATACAGGTAAGTAGTATCATCTAACCATCAAACCGAAGACAAAATATCAAATTGTATATCAAGTCAGTTTTCCTACTTTGACCGAATATGTATTAATAACAACCAATGTACGGTGTTCAGACTAGCGAGTCTACGAACTTTAATTGTGTTCACTAGTGTAGGTCACGGTAAAAAGCCGTTCTGTCTTTTTGTATTTATTGTGGACAACGAATATAGAAGTATCCACACGGCGTAAGTGAAAACAGTTAATCGATTAAAAATCATTTTCACGTTGAAATAAAACATTTATTGGCGTAGATATATTAGTATAAGCAATAAGACCTATTTTCAAGGGAGATGGGTTTTTCGTTAACCCACCGGACCCAACCCCCCCCCCCCCCCCCAAAAAAAAAAAAAAACAACAACAAACAAACAAACAAACAAACATACATAGGTCTCACTGACAGATCTACGCCTGCCCAGTTGAAATAATCAACAATATTTATATACTGTCCTAATTGTTAATGTTCTTTTAATTTTTTCCGTTACATCCAACCCCATAAGACGAATATTGAACTATATTTTCAAGTTTCTTATCTTGACAGAATGTATAATAATGACGACATGTTAGCTTTCAAATCAGTTTAACATGATCAGTGCTTCTTTTAGGAAGAAGGAAGGCATGCCAAAATGTTTTAGCTAAGCTGAAATTGAAGAATAATCTTTGAAAACCTTTAGCAAAATAGAACAAAACATCGAAAAGTATGGTGCTTTGGAACGAGGTGGTTCGAATCAACATCGCTCTCGAAATTGTTAGAGGATGTTACCAATCTGAATTCCAGTTAAAGTAAGTAGGCTGTTTTTAAATACTCATATAGTTACATTTTGTAATTTCTTAACCGTATAAATTCAATTCAATTTAATCAAACTCAATAAACCATTCTAACAATTTGTGACATGCTTATACATATCAATATGTCTTGCCGCCATTGAAACCCACACATTCTTTCTTACAAGGACGTAATATGTGATATAGAAGAAGGAAATAATAGATTATTTCCCTTTATTCTTTCATTTAATTTCGGTCGCCGAGCCCATTGTTTTGGCTCAGGTAAAGACAAATTGATTAAAAGGTTACGGAAATATGTCTGTTTATTGCAACATCTCAAAAGTGAAATCGAAATAAATTAGTTAACGATGTGGTCCCTAAACTAATACAAATAAATTAATTGCCTCGTTATTGTTTTCAGCTGACCCTTTCTTTGTCACTCTATAGGTCATCAAGAAATAATTCTCAGCATTATTTATTTACTTTTGTATTGAATGATGGATATAAGAACAAGGTCGATATATCAATCGAAAGTAGTTTCTAATTGTTTGGAGGGTCGCATTGAAGGAAATAATTATACTACTCAAAAAAGGTTAAGGATCACTTTTGTCTTAACTTGTATTTTTCCAAGCTATGAGTGAGGTCTTACCTAGTTCTTTCATTTTTTGTTTGACTAGACGGTGTCCTCATTGGAATATAAATATGATGCAAGATTCATAATGCAACAACTGAACCACATGTGATATTGATAACAGTGTGTTTGAGGTCAATCAGGAATAAAATAATGTCATTTTAAAATGATACACAAAATAAAAAGTGATCCTTAACTTTTTTTAGTAGTGTAGTAATATTGTTGACATGTGCAAACAGTGATGAATGGTTCGTACAAAGTATATAGTTGTAATATGACACGTCCACTGGGTATTGTGTGAAAACGTCAACTTAAATAGACGTTAAATTGCCGAAAAGTGAGCAAAAATGAAAAATGATGTTCATTAAGCGCGTTATAAATGCAAGTTATTATTATTATTATTATTAACTAATTGCACTGACTTTGTACACGGTCGTGACTATCCAGTGAACAGTTTAAAGGGATAGTTGAGTTTTTATATAGAGGTTGCTACGCATTTTCTGTGAGATAATGAAAACATGAGTGTCAAATTTGAAAGAGCATAATATTTTAATGATAGAATAAACTTTATTTGATCAAAATCGGTTAAGAAACGGCTGAAATATCCATAGACGTAACCATTGGTAATAAATGTTGGGCCCCACAATTATTCAATAATTTTGAACCAACCGTTACAATTATTTTTTAAATGCTTCCTGTTTTCATTTTTTTTTCAACAGAAGTTGTTTAATAGTTGTTGATTATTTCTCCATCGAATCACTATTTTTGACGAACCATCACATGCACAATATTTTATTTAAAATGGTTGAAACCAATGAGTTTTTAGAGAGCATCCTCTTGAATTTGAACGGCTATTTTTAAATGATAACTGGCTTTTTACTTAGTCGCTTGTAATTTGATATTCCTTTCCAGCATGGTGGAGTTGTAACTATTAGTTTGTAATGTAATGGTGCAGGTTTTGGTTACTAAAATTCAGTTTGACCAAAACTGTACTCTCTTTACCAGAACTCAACTATCCCTTTAATATCTGAATGATTCAATCTTAAATATCTTTTTAACGAAAGGGAAATCAAATTTAAAACAAATGTAAAAACCTGTCCCCTGCTGTTGTTGTTAATGCTGTATATGCATGTATGTTTATTGTATCTTGAAATTTCATTTGATGATTTGTATGTAATTATATTGTGCAGCGCTTAGAGGCTCTTTGCAATTTGCGCTATATAAATGTCTATTATTATTATTATTAATTAGGTATGAGGAATGAGGAAACCGCTAGAACTTGAATTGCATTTTGAGGATTTGGACAATGGTACTTGAATTCATATTTATATTGTGGTTATAGTGCGCTATATAAGCTGCACGTATTATTATTAATTTATCCCTTTAATAACTATTTGTTATAAATGCTCATGCACGAAACTACACTTAACGATACACTATATCTAAAAACAACGTCTTATAACATTTAATTGGTTGTACTTTGCCATATATATGAGAGATTTGAATTACGGTACAGATTGTGTATACAAATCATTGCTTAATTAACACTTTCATATGTTCATATTCTTCCTTTCTCTATATAGCGCTTCCACCTAATGATATGGGTAAGTGAATTACAGAATGTATGTTGTTTAAAAAGTTACTGTTGATATTATTGTTAAACATGTAATCGATGAATAATATTAATAACATTACACACCTACACCGTATACAGCCAAAGGCAAAACAAACATAAAACACCCATATAATAACACAATCACAATGAAAACATTCCTGACACGCGCGTAACTACTCACTCACACAAACACATTCGATTTTTCTTGATCCGAATATTCACAGAAAACGCATTAAATGCTTGCGTGCATGCACATAATACAAAATCAAATAAACACACAATCACAAACATCCACACAAATTCTAACCGCAAAATCAAACACATTCGTTTCTTCTTTATAAGGACAATACCAAAACTCGCACAAAATGCATGCACATACGCATACGCATCATCAAACCTAATACATAGATATACACACCATCACACACATCCACACATATTCTTACCGTAAAAACAAACAAACAAACAACTATATAAAAGATCCGAACGCAACATTACGTGTTTGCACTATTTTTTTTAATGGGACAGTTTTAGGCAGAAGAATATATTAAACAAAACATTAATTGTTCCTGATGTCCTGTTATAACTGCTTGTCTTTCACTTTTGATGTATACGGGCGTTTAAAATAATAGCAATTATACAATAAAAATTAAAAAAATGACATTTCGCTTTCATATCTCCGGAGTCAGGACATACAAACATAATAATAAATCGTTTTTACTTTGAAGTTATATCGGACGGCAGTCCAGTTTTTTTGTTTGCATAATGGCTTAATGATAAATTCAATGCATATAATAAGTAACTTATCATGACATTTTCCTTACTTGTTGCTATGCTTGGAAATTTACTAAGCTCTTATTAATACTGTATTTTATACTGAAACATTGGTTAAAAAAAGACAAAACGTTGGACATGTTGAAAATGTACGTAAGTACGGATTACGATAAAAGCCGCATGGCCACAACTGGATCTTTTTAAAGGGAAACATTATTAATACGGGTTTTCCTGCACGTCAGGCCACTTGGGGAAGTACGCTCGAGGTTGCCTTTTACTTCGTATTAACGTTGATTTTATTCAATATGTTACCGTAATTGTTATTAATGTGATCAAAATGCAGAAAATCAAATAATGATTATTAAGATTCAGATTCATGTCATAGTTTAAAAACACAAAATGTGGTTTCAGAGTCTGTTACATCTATCACATAAATGCATAAAACATTAGTGAGCACTTAACATGTGTTATGTTTCAAAATGACCTGTACATATTTAAATGATATTTGGACTCATTATATTAAAGGACCTAAAGAATACAACGTACTTTGACACTTATTCCATAGTTGATGACTTGAAACATAGGTCTGCCGAAACAAAATCCATGAAAATAAACACAGTAGTGATTTAAGACTAGATTTCTGATGCCAAATCTCACTTAGCAGCCAATTTACGCCCCACCCACATTTAGGGTCCGGAATCGGCAGCGTGATTGACATGTGATTGACAATAATTGGCTTACGTCATGACGCGTCATCTACAGAATTTAGTTCATTGGTCCGTTCTTTAGATGACCTCACATTTTGGCGATTTAAAAGGGGCGTTCCCAAGACAATTAGATATTTACTAATTACCCCAAAATTGATTGATTTCATGAGAAATGACTGCCAAATTCTTTTTCTTCGGGAAAAATTAAATATAGGGAGCCGAATTGTGAAAATTAGGCCATCTAGACGCTGAAGTTCCTTTAAGAATGGCTCGTACGGAGACTTCAAAAGAAAATCTAGGTCCTGGGGTTGTTTCACAAAGATCCTAAGTTGAACTTAAAAAGTATGGTAAGCCATTTGTAGCCTCTGGAATACAACAAATTCAAAAGCGAAACGGCAAATATTTAAGAGTTCTCATAAATTTTACATCAAGAACATGAAATCTCCTTGATAATACAAAATAGTATTTTAATTGAATCAACATGTAATGCCTTTTGAAATAACCTTTTCAATTTACATCAAAGAAACACACGGCTTTCCATAATGTTTAAGTCCAATTAGAGATAAGTTCAACTTATGATCTTTGTGAAACACCCCCTGCTCTTGAACAGATTCGCCATGCAGAAATAGACTGTATCTTTCAAATTTCCTTTTCCATGTATAGGTGTGTACGGTGCGTATAACAGTGGCACTGGAGCGGTGGATATATATCGCTATGACAACGCCACCGGCCCAATCCCGACCGTCCTTTGTTTTCTGATAATGTTTGACATAGCCTTGGGCACAACTCCGGACGATGATGTCCCCCCCACCTCTGCCTGCAGAGCGGTGGGCCAGAGTATCCCCATCCCATCTGGGAGGTCTTGGAAGGACGCCACCATTGTTGGCTACGGGAACAGCGTGTATAGCGCGCCCTCACCGGTGGACTCTTCGACCTCGTCAAGTATGTTTGGCTTTCCGTATAGTTTTGTACACTTTCATATTGCAGAAGAAGACTTTCTATTGTCTAGGACGTAAAAGCGTCTTCCGCGGCTCTACTTTCTCAAAATGTACGGGTGTATAGAATTGGCGCATACGGAACCATGCATGAGACCCTGTTGGTTCCGTAAGTTTTGGTGATTAATTGCATTGTTTACGAATTACACAATCCTTTGCAAAGTGTTAAACGTACATTTAATTTTTAAAAATACGGACCATAATATCAGTGACAGGCGCCCCGGAAGCAGTTTTGGATTGGGGGGGGGGGGGGGGGAACCCCAAGGGGGCTCACAATTTGTGTGTGTAGGGTCTCGTGCCCAAACACACTCTGGGTTGCCAACTTTGAGCCAGATGTGAGAGTGAGACATTGCGAGGGAGCGAAGCGACTGAGCGGGGAGAGGGTGTGGGAGGGGGGTGTCCCCCTCCCATGATAGGGAGCTTTTGCATTTTTGGACTTAAAATTGTTCAATCTGGTTCATACCTAGATAGGAAATTTGGCTGTATTTGGGAAAGCGTGATATGATTTGATCGACGAGAAATTTTTAATTAATAAACAGAATGATTATAGAGTTGCGGTAGAACCATTATCGATAATGAGAGATTCGGTAGTCCTGCGTTAATCGTTCTTGCTTAGTCCCTAATCCCTAATAAGAAAATACCCTTGCGCCACCCCTATAGTATGGTACAGTTAACTAATTAAGAATTGTATCAAGAAACTGCAAAATGATTGGCCATTGTATTATATTACTGCAAAAAAAAAATGTTTAAGGCTCGAAATTCTTAAACATGAGTCTATTTTTTACAAACAAATCCTCAGACATGGGTCCATTTTTCACAAAAAATCCTTAGACATTGGTCCATTTTGTTCAAAAATCCTTAGACATGGGTACCTATTTACAGCAAAAGGACCCTTGGATGTCGGTATGGGTTCGGAGGTCTCAGCCGGAGACCGTCCCCCATCCGACTATAATCTGAGTACCCCCCCCCCCCCCCCCCCCCCGGGAGCGGTCTCCTCAACCTTCTCTGGTGCAGCAGCTGCTGCTTGTGGCTGGACTGGTTCAGGCTCAGGGGGTGGGATAGTCTGACCCTTTCCCTTCTTGTGTCCTGTACCCTTGGGTGGCATCTCTCAAAGGCTTCAAAATTACAAGCAAGAGAAAGATGACAGTGACGATGTGCTCGCTCTAAGTGTAGATCGCTGAATGAGGCGCATTCAATCTTGTCCGGTATAATATATATGGGCGCGAAATCTCATAACAGATCGTGAACGTCCGTGAAAAAACGTGACTAATCGTATCTACCCGTATCAATTCGTATCTGCTCGTGAGTCATTCGTGTTAGGTCGTGACAATAGTACCCGACAGAGCCCAAAGATCGTGACAGATCGTGCGATATCGCATCACATCTTAACAGAGCGTGGTGTTTGTCTTGTCAAAGGTTGATCCCGATCACCACGATTTGGAAGCACGATTATATGCGCTTTGTTACGATCCAGTACGATCCGATGCGATGATGACGATTGATAATTAATCGTGTTGATCGTAGAAATTTTTTCGAACCGTTCCAAAAATTTCTTACGATCAACACGATTGCCACGACTGACCTTACGACCTGATATCTGATACGATCACCACGATTACATCACGATCAGATAAGAATGGCCAATCGTGGCGATCGTAACTAATCGCACGATTAGTTACGATTGGCCATTCGTAACTGATCGTGGAACTTCTCTGAAATTTCAGGTGTGGATACGACGTGATGCGAATCGATACGTTCTTGTGCGATTTGGTGCGCTTGGATACGATATGGTCACGATTGGTCGATTCCCGGTAACACGATCTGTCACGATATGGTCTCCCGTTCAGATACGATCATATACGTTTCGATAGGATTGTCCCGATTAAGTCCACGATTGGGTCACGATGTGACACGATCATCACGATGGGGGTCCCCGATTTGGGACGATCGGGTACGTGCAGATACGTTCACCACGAACCGATGCGCTCTATTGCGAAAGGATACGATTGTGATCGCGATGTCTTTCACGATGAGGATCGAGAGTAGCCACGATTTGAGCTACGAATGGACCCCGACGGATATATATACAGCATGACTGAACATGGACATCATTATTTATTGAACTTCTACAGGGTAAACACTACAACCCACAACCATTAATGATGGCAGGAGTTGAGGATGATGACAACATGACATTAATTTGCAGTAGTACTGTATGATTACCTTTATCGCAAGAGAGGAATAAGACGAGCAGCAGCCAGACCAGCCACAATCCCAACCACAAAGGGCCAGGAGAGCTGCGACCATGGCTCACAGAAGAGAGGAGGCAACAGCTTGGCCAGTTCACCAGCCTTCTACACACCCAATTGACGCTGGAAGATCCGATAGCATACCAAAAACTACACAATGTTAACACCACAGCTCTTCGATGAAGTCTTGCAGAGGGGTGGCCACAACAATCGAGAAGAAACTCACCAGTTCAGGCAACCCCTCTACACCTTGACTGAAACTGGCAGTGAGACTGAGGCACCTTGTCACTGGAGAGAACAATCGGTCCCTTGCGTATGCCTTCAGGTGGGGGAGTGTCCAGCATTTCAGAGATGGTTCCAGAAGGGTGCCGGGTAGTTATGCAAGCGTACAAAGATGACGTGTTTATCATATAATACCTGTAACCCCTGAAGCCTGGACAGTTCACCAGTTTGAGCAGATATGGACCATCCCCCACGCCATCGGGGCCCTGTATGGCAAACACATTGCTATCAATAAGCCACTGGCAGTCTTACACTTACAAGGTTTTTTTCTTATACCACTCCTGGCTTTGGCGGATGCTTGGTGGAAAATGACACATGTCAGATGCTCAGATATTTGTTCAACGGCCTGGAAGGGAGGCCCTAGAATCCCCCACCCCCGCCCCCCCCCCCCCCCTCGACCCCCACCCCCACCCTGCACTCTGGCAGCAAGCCCTGATGACTACCAAGACCTTCTTTATCCTGGGGGATGACGCCTTTACACTCAGGCACTACCTCATGAAGCCATGCGGCATTTGCTGCTGATGCTGATGTTGCAAAAGAGGCCACATTTCCGGCATCCATATACACAGTCTTAATGTGAGGGATAAAAAAAGATAACTTCTCCCACACCCACTTCTCTGTGCTGCTAGTGTCAGTAATGGAATTTCCTCCTGACACACTCAACTTGGCGCGTTTATTCAGCCGGTCCCTCATGGTCCTCATGCTAGTGTACCATATTGGAATCTTGGCTGACTGTGCCGCCAAGAGATCCTCCTTCTGGGTGACATCCTTGAAACCCGTAAGGCGTTTGCTGTAGAGGACGTCATTTTTTTATGAGGATCTCGATGATCTCCACTGTTTGCTTTTCAGTGAAGGCAGTTACTGGGTTTTTTTTCTCTTTGCTTTCTGGGTGGGGGTGGTCTCCTCATCCTCCTATGGTGCTGCCTCTGGCTGGACTGGTTCAGACTCAGGGAGTGGGATAGTCTGGCCCTTTCCCTTCTTGCGTCTTGTACCCTTGGGTGGCATCTCTCAAAGGCTTCAAAATTACAAGCAAGAGCAATTTGACAGTGACGATATGCTCGCATTAGGTGTAGATCGCTGAATGCGGCGCATTCAATCTTGTCTGGTATATGGGCGCGAGATCTCATAACAGATCGTGAACGTACGTGAAATGCGTGACTAATCAGATTGAGTGCAGTGAAGGATGCGGGAATTATACCGGTTAACCTTTCCCCATAACCCCAACTTAGTCAAAAAGAGCTGGGATTCCAAGCAAAAGGTCCCTCTTGCCCCTACAATTTGGTGCATCGCCAGTTGTCGGAGAAATTCGGTTAAAATCCCACTAAAATGTGTGTAGATTGAACTGCTCATGCGCTTCATATATATGTGTAATCACTCACGCACTTAATCCTCGTCTGTGCCATCAGGCGCTTGAGGCGACAAGAGGGATCTCCATCTGCCTGTTGAGGGAGAGTCCTCTTGCCTTTCAAGTCTTTTTGAATTGTTGAAGTCTACATTTGTAATCAACAAGTTGCATAATTATGCTCTTCTATATTCAAACTATCACCAATCACAGTGTCAATTTCAATAATAGTCTATCTTTATTTTTTACAGAAATCCCCATTGGACTAACTACTCTGAGTCGTATCATAATTGCAGTGCTCTGTGTTACAACTCTCTTTCTCCTTCTGGTCTGTACCCGTTGGTTCTATATGAAGAGACGAAATAATCTCCAGAAATCTAAACGGAGGGTAGGTTACCCGGATGTATGATGCAGACATAAATGTCACCTATCAATATTTTGATAAAGCCACGTGCAGTAAAATAATCTTAACTTATTAAGACATAGGCAGAATGAAAACTGGAATTGTCTTTCTCATGATATCATTTGTAAAGTATGTAATGGTCTGATTATAGTGATAAAATAATGTGTATTTACCATTTACGTATACCATAGTCCTTAAAGGGCCGGTCACACTTGCGGTAGTGGACGTAGTTGAACGTAGTGGAGGCTAACGTAGTTGAACGTATTTGAAAGTACTTTAAGGTAGTTGAACGTACCGGCATCCGTACCGTACCGTAGTTGTCCGTGATGCTAACTTGATATAACTCGGTGGAGCCGTGATCTTCGATTTAATTTTTGAACATGTTCAAAAGAGCAGTACGTTAAAGGCATCCGTAATGCTAACTTACTAAACCGAAGTCTAACGTAGTCTAACGTAGTTTAACGAAGTCTGACGTAGTCAAACGTACTTCGCTACGTACTCAAACGTATCCTAGCGTACTCTAACGTACCTCACCGTGTCCAAAACCAGCATCGGCACTCTTGGTCTAGACATTTATAAGTACAAAATTAGACAACTTGCTTAGAACTGCTCAAGGCCGTACAACACCGCGGGCTGGCTGCATACTCCGTACTGAGTTGCTAAATAGACCGTAGTGACGTTCTTTAGCGTAGTCTTGTGTAGGCCAGCGTAGTGGCTTCTGTATTCTACCGTACTCAAGCGTAGTCAGACGTACCACTCCGTACTTGTCCGTGAGTGAGCTGCATCGGCATTACCGAAGTCTAGCGTAGTCTAGCGTAGTTTATCGTACTTGAACGTACTTATCTTTACTCTTCTGTGGCTCATCGCCGTATTTTAACGTAGTTTAACCTAGTTTAACGTGTGACCCACATTAAATTACCTTACAGATCACTACGTCCACTACCGCAAGTATGACCGGCCCTTTACATACTGTCACCACGCCTATCATTTCCGAACGTACCTTTCTTTCTCCCAGTCCCTTGAGTATAACAAAACATATGTTCGAGTCTGTAGCGTTAAAAAAACATCACTTTTGTATTATACAATGTTGTGCTTTGCTACTTACAGAACTATTACGCAGAGACATCAGGAGAAGTGGTACAGCTAGCCAGGGAAGATATTCGTCGCCCAGATGAAAGTGTCAACCAGTCGCACCATCGTTTCGAAGATCACACAGATGAAACTGACGACCCGGCACACCGTGGTTACGAAGATCCTGGTGAGATGGAGATCGTACAAGGGAAGCCTCGATCTTTCACATCGAATGCGGTCAGTCATGGGTGTACTGATAATCTTGCTTGCGACTCGCTTCTGCATACATATTTCAGAAGCGAGACAAGTGGGCATTCATACTTTACCCTCGAAGATCAATCAGCTAAACCTCTCGCATGTCTTAAGGATGACAAAAACAGTGAGTGCGTTGAAATCGATGGTAAAGGCTATCTCGTATTAGCAACGGAAGAGGCAGATAACAGAGGGGAGACTCACTCATCTTTCTAAAAATGAAACAATGGTGAAGGAATATCAGATTCCCATGGTCTTGTACACACCTATCAGGATATGCAAGAATAATCGCATCAAGATCATCAACAAGGTCAACGCGTCATTACCACCAAATCCAACTCCTCCAAAGTTAAGTTGCATGATAGCGATATAGCTGGTTCACAAGCTAAGCTTCAGCACACCTCTACCATGATATTCTGAGAAGAACCGTCTCATCTTCCTCACGATCAAGGTATCGGTATTATTAACATGTTAACACTTAGAACTCATCAACCTCTGGGATGCAGGTTAGTGGTAAAACTGGTTCACAAGGGCTTCAGCATACCTACCACAATATGCATGATATGCGAGAAGAGACATCCCAATATCATCAGCATGATCAAGGCATACACCTTGTTGACGATGACTCTGATTTCCAAGATTTTCACCAAACATAACTATCTCGATTTCGAGGATTAACCATCTTAAAGGGATAGTTTCGTTTTGGTAAGACTGAACCTTAGCAACCGAAATCTGCACAATAACATTGCAAACTAATAGTCTTCTGCAAATAGTAAAAATCTCCTACTGGACCACAAGACTATCAAGACACAAGGTCTATATTCAATATCCAAAACAATTCATGCGAATTATTTTGTTGATTGTTTCCTGACAATTGTTTTGCTTGGTGAAACAAATAAAATAAAATAATTTGAATTATTTAATATTAATATTGTTATATTATTCAGAAGAGGCACTAGTGATATATTCTCACAATAGGATACACGTAGCTCAAGTTCAGCGCACACATATCATATCAATAAATTACTATACTTGAGCACTTTGAAGTTTCTTTATCTTGGTTAAAGTCACTTGAAATATTGATATATTATTTGTATTTAAACATATATATGTAATAACTTTATTAACATGTGCTTGGTGTTTATAAAAAGAAGTGGTATTGACAAGACCGACTGGAAATGGATGTATATTATGCGATTCATAATTAAGCCAGATGAATTATCCGTTAAAAAAACCAAACGACTTAATTTTTAGTAATGGGGTAAATCCTTTTTGTATTAAGCTATTTTCTTCCAATGTTTCTAAAAAAGTAAATCATTTTTTTTTAATGTATGTAAATAGAGACCACCATAATATGTACATCGATTTCACCAGTAATATTACGATAAGAATCAGAAAATCAGCGCTAACGTTTCGAGAAAAGGGAAGTCTTGATATACGTACGCTTTGCTGAACATAAAGCCCTCCGCCCACGGAGCCGACTCGATCCGATCCGACTGGTTTTCACTCAGGCTAGAGTCGGTTTCGCTCAGTCGTAGCCGATTCAACATGTTGAATCGGTCTCGAATGATCCCTGACTGGCTTTTGACTGGCAAATCAGGTCTGAGTCCTGACTCCTGAGGCAATGTATATTGAGCTGAACCGACTGAAAACCAATCGGATCGGATTGAGTCGGCTCTGTGTGCGGAGGGTTTGCATATTGGCCCGAGGTACCTATAATAACTTGATATGTACTGACTTTGAGTTACCAATACGTGTTACGTTTAATCCATGTAAAAACATAACCAGTGGGGGTGTACTCTGAAAACGATTCTAAGTTAAAATTGATTGTATCTACGTCACATCTTTAAAATATATTTTAGCACATACCAATTTGGCAAATATATATTTGAGTGACGTAGATAAAATCAATTTTAGCTTATATCATTTTTAGAATACACCCCTGGGGTTAAATCACACATAAACAAATGATTTATCAGATCACAGATATGGACAGTGAGCCAGGCATAGCTCTGTACGGAGGGGGGGGGGGGGGGGGGGGGGGGGTGCGGGGCAGGCCCACGTTGTCCCCCATGTGAGATAACGTTTGTTTTAACTGATTAGTGTGCAATGTAACTCTTGTGTTATAATACGTATGAATACAGTATAATGATCGCAAACCGCAAGGCTCTATATAGATTATTTTATTTTATAGAGGAATCATTTGATAGCAATATTTCTTTATCGTTGTTAGTTCCACCCTCCCCCCCAAAAAAAAAAAAAACAAAAAAACAACAACAACAACAACAACAACAACATTAGCCTGCGAAACACGTAAATCAATAGCTTTTTAATGTACGTGTTTCGCAATTTTTTTATTGGAAACTGACAACGATAAAGACATATGTCAATTAGAGCTCTCATATTCTCTTGTATTGAACACTACTTTATTTCAACAATAAATTGAACTGATTTGGTCACGCAATGATCTAGTTTCGTATAATTAATTATTTACTTTATATTTTGTGTAATATGTAGATATAAAAATATGGGATAAGTGCAATTGAGGACTGACAAATAAAGATTTTGTCTTGGAGAGGAATATAAAGCACATTATAGATATGTAGCTCCAACATTAATTTGCCAATTTGAATGATAATTTTAATGATGACATTATAATAGCAAACAAGCAAAACAAAAGCACTTGATTATTATAGCTATGATTCAATTGACATGTGGAGCGGGTAGAAGGAGTGGGAGGGGGGGGGGGGGGGCAACACAAAATTCTTAGTTGAACTTAAAATTATGGTAGGCCATTTGTATAGGCTTGGAATAAAACATTAAAAAGCAAACAATGTGTGTGTATGTGTATGTGTGCGTGTGTGTGTGTATGCGTGTGCGTGTGCGTGTGTGTGTGTGTGTGTGTGTGTGTGTGTGTGTGCGTGTGCGTGTGCGTGTGTGTGTGTGTGTGTGTGTGTGTGTGTGTGTGTGTGTGTGTGCGTATGCGTGTGCGTGTAAGTTTGTGTTCATGCGTATTTGTGAGTGTATGTATGTGTGTGTTTGTGTGTACGTGCGTATGTGTGTGTGTGTCTTTATTTGGTATTGAAAGTGTGCATACGGCTTGTAGTTATGTCAATGTCCCAGCAGTATATTTCAATCATAGTCGAACAAATACTGTACTTCCATTTTTAAAATAATCGTTTGTATATCGGGAAATTTGTCCATCACCTAGTTCGTATATCCTTCCATTTCCTATTCATTTAACATCCGGAAAGTACTAGCAGAATACTGGCAGGAAACGAAACGATGCAGACCAAATTTGGAATGGAATAGTAGGATACTTTTAATTTGGCTGCGTTTTGTGTGAAATGAAACGTCAAATTGTGTTAGATACTGACCATTTCACTGTTTTTTGGGGTCGGATAGGAAACGGAAGGAGGTACGCTATAGTGAGACAAGGCCATAACACTAGATTGTTTATATTGATCAGTTAAAGGGACTTAGTAACATTGTCCAAATCCTCAAAATAAAATGTTAATTCTAGCGGTTCCCTTATACCTTGTTGTATTCGTATTACCAATAAAATCAAGGGACAGGTTTCGGTTTTTCAAATTTCCCTTTCGTTACAAAGATATGTATGATTGAAGTATTCAGATAAGAAAATCTCCGGGCGAGTTTTTCTTCCGTGTACAAAGTGAGTGCAGTGAGTTACTGAATATCACTTTGCATTTTCGCTCATCACTTGGCCATACAATGTCCATTTGACTTTAAATTTTCACACAATACCCTGTGGACATATGAGATAACAACAATATACATTGCACCAACCATTCATCACTTTTTGCACATGTCAACAAAGTTACTAGATCCCTTTAAGGCAAAGTTTGCTGTCAATACTTCAGTATTGCACAAGAACAGTAATACTATTTTATCATCATTTGTTTCATTTCTTGAGATTTTTTGTGTAATTTTTTGTTTACTTACCATGATGACTTATAAAGAAAATTGTACCCTGTTTTTTTGAATAATTTTTTACAGCAATTATAAAGAAAACTACAATGTGCATTGAATTGAATCAAGACTAATATTTGTTTTGAGTTATCAAAACTCAGAAAGGGCACTGAGTGATTCTTTTACTGTTGTTATTGACATTCTGATTGTCATGGATACATGCGTTTTATTGAAATAATACAACAATGTGGGTCTTGGAGCTTGGAGTAACATTGTCAAAAGAAGTTTTGGGGTTATCAAATACCTCATTGTATTCATATCACCAATAGAAGCATGGAACATGCTTCGGTTTCCCAAATTTCTCTTTCATTACAAAGATATTCATGATTGTATAGTGTTCAGATTTTTAATTCTCTAGTGGATAATTTTAACTGTGTACAAAGTCTGTGCAATGAGTTAGTGAATATCATTTTGCAGATTCGCTCATTAATGGGGCATATGCCGTTCATTTACCATGGAATATATTCACACATTACTCAGTGGACATAATCAGATCATTGAAATACACAATTGTATTAACCCTTTGTTTACACATTTCAACAAATTACTAGATCCCTTTAAAATATCATCAGGGGGGCTACTTTTCAAGCTTGTCTGTTTAAAAATAACCCTCTTTAGAAAGTTTTATAGTGAACTCTATACAAATTTCACTTTTATGATTTTGGGGGGCTCTTTTAGGCATTTCGGGGGCGAATTCGCCCCGAGCCCTTGAACCTTGAAGAGATAATCCCTATAGCAGCTCACTGGGGAAGCTAAACTGGGATGACTAGTGATGTGACGTCAATGGCCGACGTGAATAGTGAGGGTATTTACAGTGTAGGTGAATGTCCATTATATACAATAAGAAATGGAGTGTTTAAGTGCAAGTAAAAACCAAGCTCTGATCTACAGCATCCTGGATCCCACCCCTTGTATTGTTTTCACTGTTTCATATAATTGTGTCATAATTTCACCTTCTTCCTTCCACAATGAAAAGAAAATACAGGTCGATGGGCCGACAATTCCATTGTCTTTTATTTGGGTGGGTAGTATTCCCCAAACAACTTACTATGGGGGAGTATAGATTTGTTTCCACGATATGAAAATAAGATAAAGTCGATTTAATTGTCTTGACAATTTTACAATTTTATTGTCTTTTATTAAGAGTGGGTTTGATTTCCAAAACAACTATTGAGGAGTATTTTATTTACCCACAATATGACAAGAAAATAAAGTCAATTGTCTGACAATTTGATTGTCTGTTATATGAGTGGGTTGGATTTTCAAAACAAATATTGAGAAGTATATTATTTTTCCATAATATTAAAAAAGAAAATAAAGTCAATTGTCTGACAATTGTATTATCTTTTATTTCAGTGGGTAGTACGTATATCCAGAACAATATGAGGGACTCTGTAGATTTCAATGGTCTCTGGTTCGATTCCTGGGGGAAAACAATATTTTCTTTGCTCATTTTTGTTTATATTATTTTATTCTGTTTCCTGCAAGTGCAGGATTTTTGTTGTTATCCAACATCAGCAAATGTTAGAGGGTTGTTTGATTTCGAAGTAGCATAACCATCTGTTATCACCTTGGCAAGTACAGTGATATACATGTGTAATTGAAATAATAATAATAATATGTAAATATATATGATATATTAATTTGAAATATAAACAGTGCCTTATAATTGATGATCAGAAACACTTAAAGCACTTAACGCTCTCAAATTTATGTGCAAAGCCAATGATATTTATGAAAAATATGACAAAGTTGTACAATCGTGCCTTTTATATGATTAGAAATATGAATTATGAAATGATATTTTATACTTGATAATTATGCATGAACGTATGCAGTATATTTGTCACTCCATCCAACAAAATTGTGTCTTTCAAATAAAATAATTATAATCATCACCTTGAAAACTAAACTGACTCATATTTCTTTTGTACTTCTGTATTGATAAAACAAGTGACATTGGTACATTCATCAGAGCCTCTAGGGCCCAAAATCTCATCAATGGGATAAATTAGCATGGTGCTAAGTTGACAAAAGGTTGAATTTAGCCTGGGTCAAATTTAACCTTTTGATGAGAATTTGGGCCTGTATGTTTTCTTACATTTACAGCCAAACCTGTCTATAGCAGCCATGGGTGTAAATACTTACGGAATACCTATTCATCATCGGGGGGGGGGGGGGGGGGGGGGGAGGATGGACAAATAGATCATCCCCCTTGTTGAATGGGTATCAATGACAGATCTACGCCCATCTATAGCAGCCAACCTATATATATAACAGCCAACCTCCAAAAGTGATCTCCAGCAGAGAAAAACAGAATCTTGAAACCTGTCTGTAGAGGTCACCTGTATATACAGTGGCTACTTTTCATGTTCCACTTAGTCACTTTACACAATATTGGCTGTAGTTATACTTTTGCCTGTAGGAAATCAAAATATAGCAGAAACCATATTCCCTATTACAGTGGTACCTCGTTATAACGAGCACCTCGGGGTCCATTGAATTTACCTTGTTATATCGGATATCTCGTTGCATCAGGGCTTAAAAATAATGAAAATACAAAGAACCTCGACTTGTGAAATAGCCTCACTATACCAGACACGGGCCTCGCTATAACAGCGTTTGTACTAAAGAGGTCCCACTGTATAGAAATAAACCAGACAGCTGATGGGGGTTTTGAAATCTAACAACGAAAACAAAAAAGGTGTCCATGTCTAATACGATTCTTGAATGTTGAAACCTGAATCAATATACTTGGCTTTCTCGAACTCTACAAGTAGTGAAGTGGTAATTTAAGAAAGAAAACGCATGTTCTTTGCCAGGGACCTACTTCCTCCAACGGTGAAAAGTTATTAGAACATTGTTGTCTGGAAATTATTCCCATTGTCTTGTTTATGTGAGTGGGTGAAACATCCATTTCCCAAACAATTGATTAGTTTGGAAATTAGTTTGGAAATTATTCCCATTGTCTTGTTTATGTGAGTGGGTGATACATTTTATTTCGAGAGCAATTTATTAAAACATATGGTCTAGGAATTTCCATTGTCTTGTTTATATGAGTGGGTGATAATTTTAATACGAGAGCAATTTATTAAAACATATGGTCTAGTAATTTCCATTGTCTTTTGCAATTGAGTGGGCGATATCTTTCCAGAACAGTATCAATATGGGCGTGTCGTATTAAGACGTGTTTCCTTCAAGTTGTCGTTATTCTTGTACACCGGATTCCTGTAAGGAATAATATGTTAAAGGGCTGTTTGTTTTTTTGTCTTGTCTTTTCTTTGTTTATTATTGTTTTAATTTGTTTATAATTATGTGCGTGTGTGCATGCATATGCGGCTTACGTATGTGCTCTCTTGCGTGTGTGTGTGTGTAAGTAACTTCACCCCTAAGCCCATAATTTCATAACCAAGAATCGTTTCAAGATTTCGTCTTGCCAATATATCCATATGGTAGTTAGGAAAACAATGTGTAAAAATAAGAGGTAACCATTAATCCATGGTTGAGTGAGCACACATTACAGACAAAATAGTCATATTTCAAAATTCGCAAAAGTATTATCATCATTACAAATTATTGAGAGTTGGAAAATTAAAAAATGCACTGTTTTACAATTGCAATTAATGCATTTTACCACATGTGCCATCAAAAAATCAAAATGAATGGAATTTCAAACAGCATTATTTCATAAACCATGATCAATGCCTTCCACCACATGTGCGGATTCACAACAATGTACAGGCACGCGCAATACCTTGTGACTTTTTAATTGGGCCATTTTGTCTTTAATATGTGCTCATTCAGCCATAAAGAAATGAATATCTCTGATTTTCGCACATATCGAACATAACAACTGTGCCAATATTGTGGTAAGATGACATCTTGAAACAATAATCGGTTATGAACTTATGGGCAATTACTTAGGGGTGAAGTTACTTTTTGTGTTCGGTTTAGTAATTAAAGTGAGATAATTCGAATAGTTTACAAAATGGTGGCTTGAGCTGCAGGTTTTGGATTTGCTAAATACTTCTAATCTATGAACATGCTCGTTGTATATATTTATAATTTGGATTTGGTACCCTTACGTTTTTTAAATTGTATTATTGAAGGGCACATTCACCCCCCCCCCCCCCCCCCTCCCCTCCCTGTAGCTATATATGTCATTGTTTCAGTGCATGCTTGTATGAATGGAGTCGAACTTAATACAAATTACTAGTTAAGTCAGCCGCTATACATACATGTATATTGTTTTGTGACCATTTCACTTTAATAGACCAGGGTCCAAGTCCCTGCTTAGACCATGCATTTTAATATGCTCCATAAAATAACTTGTTACATCTACCATTCTATAATACAAATCCAATGATAATTGTCTAAAATACAAGTCAAATATTCTAGAATGTAATCTTGTTTCTAAAGCCAACTTTTGTACCCCATTTATACAATTAAAGGGATGGTTCGGACGATTTCAAAATTAATGTACCAAAATCTAAAAAAATTACTCATTGGTAATATATTTTTATAAAAAAAAATATACCATCAGGATGATTTATACTCGATTGTTTCGATATTCATCGTCTTTTTTTCTGTACGCTTGCGATTTTTATCACGTGATCGCGTGACTCGCCAGCCTCACTTTGCTTTGTATTGGCAGCAAAGTGAGACATCGACTTCACGAATATTGCATGCTGGGATAGATCCCACTGGCGGTAGATTCGATCAAGAACTGTTACCTTATTTAGTCCAAAAGTGATTGTGAATGATCCAGTTGGTCTTTTTTCGTCGGGACAAAGGCAATTTGTTGAACGATTATTGTTTCTTTGATTGGTAAATGCTGAAATCGTCCGAACCCTTCCTTTAAGTGTGCAATACTTCAATGAAATGCTCATGTTTTGGTACTCTACTATATAAAGAGAATTTGAGAGAAATTAGATACATGAGGGGATCAAATAATAAAGTTCAAGGGGTCATATTTCTCATTAAGGAAATTGAATTTTGTTTCCTGATTAATCGGGCGTGAAAAGGTTTGTTTGCCATCAACGATGGAAACAATTTTTATTTGCTTGCAAACATTTTTCGAAAGATGACAATCAAATCACCACTAAACGTTCAATAGTGTATGGTTCTGTACCACCGACAGAACGTTGACATCCTATGTCCATTTAATAGTCGAGGGGTGCAAGGATTTATTTTGCGGGTGAACGTGGCAAGGGAATATACGATCCCCTCCCCCCCCCCCCCCCCCAAAAAAAAAAAAAAAAAAAAATTAATAATAAATAAATAAATACATAAATACAAATATAAATAAATCAAAACAAATAAAATAATAATAGTTATAATAATAATAATCATAACAAATAAATAAATAATACAAATAAATAAATTACACAAATATATTTTTAAAAGAAATTTAAAAATACACCTTTTGGGAGAGATAAAGTATATAAAGACATCACGACGACATATCCCTTATTCTCTCATCTATACCCCACCCCCACCAAACGGCGCGGCGTGTTTGGTTTGCTGACCTGACTATGAACATTTGTGTTACATTCCTGTTGCGCCCCCCCCCCCCCCCCCCCCCCTCCCGTCTTGTGGTAAGAAATCAAATCATACTTGATATTATATTCATTTGGTGCCCCATCCTCGTTATGTAGAAAATGCCAATGAATTATACCACGGACCACGGTTTGTTCCATCCGTGTTAATTACGGCATTGATTATCTATTATGTGCGATGAGACATAACGGGCCTCTGCAATAATTTTGTTTGTTTGGCGCAAAATGAATACAACCCAATAATCTGATCCTATTTTAAGATTACCCTTTGTTGTCTTTGTACATGTATAGGAGCGGATGTGGATTTTTGGTTACTTCGATCATCCAGAATGACATAACATCTTATTCAATGTTTTATAATGCAAATGTGCATGAGATGATGATCCAGGCCTCGCACATATCCCTAAATTGATTTCTTAAAAACATTCAAACTTGTGTCAGGTTTATGATAGTTCTGACCATCGCATGTGTTGAACGCTAATTCGGGTTTCGCAGACCATAGCCGTACCAACATTTCAATGAAAGCCCATTTTAAAGGAAAACTGTGCATGAGAAACTTAAAGAAAGTTCCGCTGAACGACAATATATTTGAAAAACAATTTCAATTATTTTTATCTTCCATTTCGCTATGCACCCAGTTTAAGAAGACATACTCATATTTGGCCTATGTCAAGGCACAACAAGCTACACATTTTTTTGCAGAACATAATTATATAGCTACATTTTAAATGATGAACGTAGTGATGAGACGTAACAGTTATAGTTATATAATTCTGCCTAAAAGGTTGGTAACTCTTTTTTGCCACACAGATAACACTTACGCAACACTTATGATTCAGGTTTATTTAAAATATACTGACTTCTGAAGCGAATCTTCTTACAATATTATTGAAATTAGCCAAACATGAACAACAGAAAAAACAAAACCTCTTTAACATTTAAATAACTTACATGAATGTTTTCAACAGATAATGACACCTTGCCCATAACAAAATAATCATAGGTTACATTTTGACCAAGTCTGGTTTGGGTGATACATGTATAGCAAAGTTAACAACAAGTAATTTTCTTCAAGACAATAGTCAAACCTTCTTCTAGTCAAATCACCCAAGATGGCAACCTAAAAGAATCATTTGTCGCATACTTGGCCCTAAATAATAGATTTAGTATGAAACTAATTAAAACTAGCCATGTTTCATGAATGTGGGTTCTGGGCCCAGTGGTCATCAAACCATGTCAATTATAAGAGTGGTATAACAGCTATAATACTGCATTTCGATTGGCAGTTGATGCAGTAGTTACAGTATAATTGGATATTAACATCATTTGGAACGTTTTATGAAACGGGCCCTGGTGCACCTTGTATTGATGCAGTTGAATCATCAAAATCTAGGTGAAAGTTGTTAGGAAATGTACATTAAAGTTCAAGTTTTGGTATAGAGGGCGGTTCAAGAAAAAATTTGTTGTGAGGTTATGAAAAGCTGAGTGTCAAATTTGAAAAAGCATAATAGAGAGATCATCAACTATATTTTTGTTAAATCATCGAATAAACCTGGGACCCTAGGTTTGGTCTGATCGGGTATTTATTGATATTTCAGCTGTTTCTGACCCGATTTTGATCAAATAAAGTTTATTTTGTCAATAAAATTGTAATTTTAATCATTATTTTAATCGCATGCACAATTTTGTATGACAAATGGTTGAAACCAATGCATTTTTAGAGAGTGCCCTTTTGTGTTTAACGGCTTTTTAAAAAATGATAACAGTTTTTTTTTCTTAGTCGTTTGTAATTTGTTATACCTTCCGAGCATGGTGGTGTTATAACTACATGTATTAGTTTGTAATGTTGTGCAATTGTGGGCTTGCTAAAGTTCAGTTTTGCCAAAACGAAACTGTCCCTTTAATATAAAGTGAGAAATAGGACAACCAT
>JBAMJV010008820.1:0-46241 GCA_037951105.1 Echinarachnius parma
TGTATTAGGGGGTGTGGGGGGGGGTGGGGTGTGGGGTGTTGGTGGTTTTTGGGTTGGTTGGGGGTTTTGGTGGGGGTTGGTGTGTTGTTTGGGTGGGGGTTTTAGTTGGGGGGTGGTGGGTGGGGTGGGTGGGTGGGGGTTGTGGGGGGGGGGGGTGGGGTGGGTAGGTGGGGGGGGTTGTTTGTTGGTGGGGTGTTTTTGTGTGTTGTTGTGTTAAGAGTGGTTGTTGGGGGTGGGGGGGGTGGGGTGGGTTTGGGGAGTTTGGTTGGGTGGTGTTTTAGTTGGGGGGGGTGGTGGTTTGGTGGTTTGTGTGGTGGGTTAGGTGGGAGGTGTTGGTTGTGTGGGGAGTTTGTTTTTGGTTGGTTTTTGGTTGTTGGATGGGAGGGGTTGTTGAGGATAGGTTTGGTTTTATGGAGTTTGTGTGAGGTGGGGTGTATAGTGGGGAGTGTATGAGATTTATTTATTTTTATAATAATTGGGTTGGATGTTGGGGGTGGGGTTGTATTAGTTGATGGTTTTTGTTAGTAGATAGGAGTGAAGGGGTGGTTTGGTTGGGTATGGGAGTGAGGAGAGTGTTGGGGTTGGGGGTGAGTAGTGTGGGGGTGAGGGGGTTATGAGAGGTGTTTAGTTATAGTGAGATGTGTGTATTGATAAGTTTAGTAATGATAATAGGAAGTGGAAGTTTGTATGGATTTTGAGTGTATTATTAGATGGTGAGTTGTAGGGGGGGGTTGGTGGATGGGTGGGGGTTGGTTTATGAGTTGATAGTAGGATTATAATGAGAGGGTTGTGTGTGGAATGTGATTGTGTATAAGGAATGGTAGGTTTAGGTTGGGGGGTATTAGGGTTTGATGTGGATGATAGGGTTATGAGTGTTATAGTTGAGTGTGGGATTGGTGGGGGGGGGTTGAAGTGGGTGGGGGGGGGTTGTTTATAGTTATAATGTGTGTTTATATTGTAGGGTTTGAGTAAGGGAGAATGTTGTGTATGGATGTTATTGTGGTGGGGGTTTGAGTGGATGATGGGAGGGGTGGGGGGGGTATTGGTGTTTGAGTGGGGATATGAGGGTTGGTAGGGTAAGTTTTGGGGTGTAAGGGGGGGGGTTGGGTTAGGTTAATTTAAGGGTATGTGTTGGTGTTTAGGTTGTGGGTGTTAGATATGAGAGTTTGGTGTATTTTGGGTATTATTAGTGTTTGGGGGTTTGTAAAGGTGATGGTTTTTTTTGAATGGTTTTATATGGTGTGAGAGGGAGTTTTTGGATGGGGGGGAGTAGTATGGGGGGAGTTATTTTGGTGATGGGTTGGTGTGGGGTTTGGGGTTATTGGGGGGTTTGTGTTTGATGATTATTAGAGGGTTTTTGAGGGTGGGTTTGGGGGGGGGTTTTGGATTGATTGGGGGTGGGTTGGGGGGGGGTTTTTTAATGAATTGGTGGGGAAAATTTGTTGGTGGTGTGATGTGGTGGGTGGTGGTTGTGAGGGGAGTGGGGTAATTTGTTTGGTGGGGTGTGAGATGGTTTTGTGGATGGGGGAGAGATTTGGAGTATAGAGTTAGTAATAGGGTTTAGGGGGTAGATGTAAAGGGTTTTGGGGTTTGGGATGTTTGGATGGGAAAGTAGTTGATAAAGTTTGGAGTTGTATTTGGGGTTGGGTTTGAGGTATGGATGGGAGGGGTTTGGGGGAATGTATTGGAGTGGTGATGGTGGTTATTGAAGGGAAGGGTAAGGGGGGGGGTAATGATTGTAAAATTTTGGGTGGGGGGTGAATGTTGTATATGGATGGTAAATGGGGGGGTGGGGGTTGGTATGGATGGGAGGTTGTAGGGGGGAATGGTTTTGAGTGGAGATGTAAGTGTTTAGAAGGGTGTTGTAGGGGATAGGGGGGGGGGAAGGAGGTTTTTGGGATTTGGGGATGAGGTGTATATGTTGGATATTTTTTTTTTTTTTTTTTGTTTTTTTGGTGTGTTGTGTTGGGGGGGGGGGGTTAAGGATGATGTTGGGGGTGGTGTTAGTGATTGTAGGGGAGGGGATGGGGGTGAATGGATATTTGGTTTGTAAGGGGTGAAGATATACTTTTTCTCACACACAAAATATTGGTTACAGATGTAAAATTGCAAGTTTATTGAGCAGTAATACTGCTGCTAATGAATATTCATACATTCGTGAGCAGCAGTACTAATTAAATATGCAATTTTCTAACCAGTGGTTATAAATTTTGCTCATAATTAAAAAATAGTTGTTAGTAAATTTAGAAAATTGCATTATATTTAGTGAGTATTGGTGCTCATGAATATTCATGAATATGAATATGAATATTTATGAGCACCAGAGTTACTGCTCAATAAATGTGCAATTTGTGTTCTAACCACTATTTTTATGTGAGAAAATGATGTTGATGAATGCTACATTCAAAATTAAGCTATTGGCATGCCCTAGACCAGTGGTATAAGCCTTCCAAAAGCACTTCAGGGTCTTTTAAAAAAAAATACAGGGTGTCAAAAAAAGAAAAAGATGGATCTTAGACTGCGCGCAGTCGAAAATGATGCCTCCGCCATTGCGTGATTTATATTGATCAAGCCCAAATTAACAAGCACTGACATAATTCTTGTACATGTGTTTGTAAATCACAATTATGAGCTATTTTGCATATAAATAACCCCAAAATCTTGTAAGTTTATTAGCTCCCCAAGATACAAATATTGAGATATTGCAATTACAAGCTCTATTTTGGCATGAGTCATGTGACCTTGACCTTTGACCTCATGACACCAAAAACTGATGGCTACAATGGCTTCCTGGGATAATTCAGGTACCAAATTTGAGTGAAATGTGACATTCAGTTCTTGAGAGCACAATATTTGTATATTACAAATATTGTGCCCTGCGACCTTTGACCTCATGACCCCAAAATCTAACCAGTAATTTGTCACCTCAAGATACATACATGTACCAAGTATGGTGCAAATCCATTAATCACTTCTCAAGATATCGCGATCAATAGCATTTTTTGTATATATATAATGATCCCTGTGACCTTTGACCTCAAAATCTACTTGGATCATTGGCACCCCACGATACATACATGAACCAAGTCTGAAGAGAATCTGTCAATCTGTTCTTGAAATAACACAATCACGAGCTATTTTTGCATATATGACACACGCGGTACCACCGGGGTACTGTTGTACCCCGGGATACCGCGTTGTGTAGCGCCATCTTGCGTCCAACCGTACCGCAGCTATTGCGTTGTGCATGCAGTGCAGCGCGCGATTGTATGCACGCTATACCCACAGTACAGCCCTAAAAATTAAATAAATAATTAAACAAAATGGCGGATTTTCGTCTGGTACCCCGGGGTACTGTTTATGTCATCATATAGTGAGCCCTGTGACCTTTGGCCTTTGACCTCATGACCCTAAAATCTAATCAGATCATTGGCACCCCACAATACATACATGAACCAAGTCTGGTGATAATCGTCAATCGGTTCTTGAGATAATGCGATCACGAGCTATTTTTGCATATATAATGAGCCCTGTGACCTTTGACCTTTGACCTCATGACCCTAAAATCTAATCAGATCATTGGCACCCCAAGATACATGAATGAACCAAGTTTGGTGAGAATCTGTCAATTGGTTCTTGAGATAATGCGATCACGAGCTATTTCTGCATATATATTGAGCCCTGTGACCTTTGACCTTTAACCTCATGACCCCAAAATCTACTCAGATCATTGGCACCCCACAATACATAAATGAACCAAGTTTGGTGATAATCCGTCAATCGGTTCTTGAGATAATGCGATCACAAGCTATTTCTGCATATATAATGAGCCCTGTGACCTTTGACCTCATGACCCCAAAATCTACTCAGATCATTGGCACCCCACGATACATACATGAACTAAGTTTGGTGATAATCCGTCAATCGGTTCTTGAGATAACGCGATCACGAGAAAGGGATGTATGGAGGGACGTACGTACGGACGGAAGTATGTATGGGCGGATGGACGGACAACCCGGAAACATAATGCCTCCGGCCACTTCGTTGCGGAGGCATAAAAATGCAAAATAGTTTGCTCTACATGGTTTTTATATCAAAATTCCATATTTTTTGCAAAATTGTGGTAACCGTGGGAATGCCTTATCTAAAATACACAACAAATATGTCTTGCACACCCTCACATCAAAATTGCTCAAAAGCTGTGAAAGTAGCCCGCTCCACAAGATTTTCCTATTTTGGATGCAAAATTGTGGTAACAATGACAACGCCTTATCCAACATTCACAAAAAATATGTCTTGCACACCCTTACCTCAAGAACATTTAGTGTGCTATTTCATTGAAATTGCTCAAAAACTGTGGAAGTAGTTTGCTCCACAAGATTTTCCTATTTTTGTTGCAAAATTGCAGTAACCATGGCAATGCCTTATTGAACATTCACAAAAATATGTCTTGTACACCCTTACCTCAAAAACATTAAGTGTACCAAATTTCATTAAAATTGCTCAAAAACTGTGGAAGTAGTTTGCTCCACAAACTTTTTGCAACTGACTGACCGACCGACCGCTCAACCTTCCGCCCGACCACACGCTGATTCCTATATACCGCCTTTCAAACTTTGTTTGGGCGGGGGTATAATAAACAAAAAGAAGAAAACACTGAATTATTACCTCATGGGTTCTAGCTTAGCAGAGACCAAACGAGAGATCGTAGGATCCTCGGGAAGGACGTGGTATGCGATGGTGATGTTCACATGGTTGAAGATATAGTAGTTGTTTGCTTTCTCGTAACGTGCCTGCAGAGGATGGCAATAGACAAATAATAATAACTAATACTAATAACAATAATGATAATAATAATAACAATAACAATAATAATAATGATAATAATATGAACATTTCTATAGCGCAGCTACTAAAGAGCCCCTTTAAATGAACAGGGGGAAAAAGACAAAATACATGTAAACTATCAAAATTATGAAAGGCCTGTGGGCAATTCCACACCAAATGAGCCAAAAGTGGAAAAATCAAATGAGGATTATTTCTGATCTTGTTTATTTTTTCTGGATTATTTTTTCATAAATCATGATCACATAATGATATCTTTCAGTTTACATGATTAAAAAAAATATTGGGCGTCTCCTGATAGGAGAAACAGACACCATACATGAACCCATACACATGGGACTACACAGTGCCTATTTCTAGATTTTCTTCATTTTTTGCATTCCTTTCTATTATTTTTTCTGTTTTAAGGTACCAAATTGGATGATTGGATATCATAATATGTGTTCACATTAAAATTTCAGTTTTTTGAGAGCCCTAAAGTATATTTTTAATGAATCAAAAACTATGTCCTTCCGTTACTGTCCTTCCGTTACCGAACAGTGAAGCAATTAACTTCTTGTAATTAATATACCAATAGACATATTTTTTTCAAATAAATGTTGTAATACTCTTTGAACATTAGGGAATGGACTATGAGCCAATATAACATGATAGCATTTGAAACTTCACAGAGATTGGATCATAACTAAAGAACTTGAAAATCCATGTCCATTTTGCCGTCCTTCCGTTACCGGCCTCATTAGTGTCCATATCTAATAAACGTAATGTAACAAAAAAACAAAAAAAATAGGAAATCAAAGGTGTCCCACCAAGAGTCTCAGAAATGTAATTTACAATGATGAATCATAAGCAGGATCCTGGAATTATTTGATTAAATTTCAAAAATTGCGTCTGAATGTCCTTCCGTTACCGTGGAATTGCCCCTGTATAAACAAATATGTTTTTAACATGAATGTTATGACCGATTTAACTACCCACAAATACATTGGTAAGCTGTTCCACAATTGATAGGCTCCCTAATAAAAAACTTACAAAACTGCAACGTGTACAAAATACTGCCGCTCGCCTTGTATCCTGTGTTTCCCGCTCTCATCACATCGCACCACTCCGACACACTCTACATTGGCTCCCTATCAACCTCGGTATCATCTACAAAATCCTTCTCACGACTTTCAAGGCCTATCATGGACTCGCTCCTACCTACTTAGCAAATCTAATCCACATCTACACTCCAACCTAAACATTGCGAGCACCCACTCAGTCTCACCTGGAGTCAGCTTAAAACACTATGGTGAAAGATCCTTTATTTATGCTGCTACTTCCCTATGTAACAGAGTACATAGACTATGGGCCGTATGCATAAAAACAAGCAATTGCTTGTGCTAGCCTTTTGCTTGAATCGGTATGCACACAAACAAGCAATTGCTTGTAAGCAAAAGCTTTTGCTTACAAGCACAAGCAATTGCTTACGGCTCGTAAGCAAATGCTTACCAAACAAGCAATTGCTTAAAACCGTATGCATAAAACGAACCTTTTACTTGTCTTGATAAGCAATTGCTTGCGTTTTTTCAAGCACCTCCGGACCAGCTTGAGGTCTTGCTTACTCAGGGCATTCGCGTTTAAGGATCAAATTTTCATACCGTTTCAGGATGATTACAAGCTCCTTATTTCAGGGATTATGTTGTGATTTCATATTTAATCAAATTCCTGTTATTTTAGACTTTTTACGGCAATTTTTGTCCATCGATCTGCACAGAAACCCCCCTGATGCTCTGTGCTGTTTCTTCGCTATTTGCGTAAGAAAAAAATACTACCGCCAGGTCGGGCATGAAGCATTGTTGTCCTGCAGTGCGATGTTCGCACAACCGTAACGATCCTTTGTCCAACACGTAAGCAAATGCTTGGCAGTGCAAGCAAAAGGTTTGAGCACAAGCAAAAGCCTGTGCATATGAATTCAAGCAATTGCTTGAACTTGATCTTTTGCTTGACAAGCTCTTGCTTGTGCTTAAAGCAATTGCTTATAAGCAATTGCTTGTCTTTATGCATACGGCCCAATGCATGCGTTAGCATGTCAAAATTGAGCACTAGCCATGCATTGTCTACGCATAGCCTACGACCAAAACAGTATGGCATTGTTTGTATGAGTGATTATTGCAGGCATCACTGTACTCACATTAATGATACAGGCATCTTTGCGGTTTCCGTCGTTGTCCACAAAGCAGCCGACGGGAAATCCCGGTGAACAATATCTTGAGCCACGCTGTACCTCGTAGCACCATGTCACTGGCATGTTGTCAATGATCCTAGATAAAGAACAATTTTGTTGAACTAACCACAAATTCGACTTTCAACTTGATCAAAACAGATCAACTTGTAATTTGTAGTCACCATACAAACTGGCATTGTGTCAATAATCCTAGATTAAGAACAATTTTGTTGAAATGAATGAGCAAATTTCAACTTTTAACTTGATCAAAACAGATCAACTTGTACTTTGTAGTCGCCACTGGCATATTATCAATGATCCTGGATTAAGAACAATTTTGTTGAAATAACTATGAGAAAATCAAAACAGATCACCTTGTACTACATAGCACCACTCAACTGGCATTTTTTTCACTGGAATTTTTACCTCTGGCATTTTTTCCACTGGCATTATTACATGTAGCCCAATAAACATGGGGAACCTCTTATAAAGAGCTCTGATGTAAACAAAAAAAGAATATATTTTATAACAAAGTATTTATAATGCTGCAAGCTCTTTATATTTAATATAATAAATATTCTACATTGTCTTTTATGCTGCCATTCCATTACAAACTTAATTTTATGGTCCCAAGCTGGTGGTATCACAAGGTTCTAAGTTATACGTTACTTACCAATGATGCTGATAGTTCTGCAAGATGGCTCGCATCAAAAAGCTCACTTTCTTTTGATCCTCGGCCTTAATGTCGTAATGCTTCGTACAGACTGGAACGCACGACGCATTCGCCCCGAAAGTGAAGTTGTAGGGCGAGGAGGTGATTCGCTCCCCAAACACAACCTGTCCGAGATTTTCTGAGGGGTTGTGTTCTAACTCTGTCTGAAAAAAGTCAAATCTAAAGAAAGTATAAAAAAAGAGAGGAGAAAATTATTACCATAAAATAACTACACCCAAGGTCATTGGGTCATTAATGATCAACAACAATTTGACCAGGATCCTTAAAGGGGACCACCAGGCAAAGAACAACACATTATTATATGTTTTGGTACCATTTTGTGATATCAAATAAATACCCAACATTTTGCAAAGGGTTGTGTAATTCATAAACAACTAGCTGTACCCGCGGAAATCCGCGGGTTTTTGAGAGAGAAAGACGATGATGACATAAAAACACTTTTAAACTTTACTAAATATCCTACAGAATCATTTAAATAGTAAGACAAAATAGACTCGGGAGACTCAATCCCGCCCCACAACCCTTCGGGGCACCGTCGAACAATACATCCGGCCAATGCATAACAAAATCATGATGGTTTAGTACCCACGCAAAGTTATTCAGTTATCCCCCATATTTCATATGATTCATAATTTGTTCCGCTTGTATTAAAATAGATACAAAACACTATGTTCGTGTTCTTGCTAATAAAGTAGCTCCGCCGCCCCCCCCCCCCCCCCTCCCCGCGGCTCCAATTGCCTGTATGACACATAACCCGTCGTGTCCCTATACACGTTTCATATCCAAACTAAGTTCTCCCGCGTATACCTTTGTTTATATTCTTGTGAAACCCGATGATATATTCCCTCCCCCATCCATTCTACCCCCCCCCCGATAATTTGTTCCGCTTGTATTAAATTAGATACAGTACACTATGTTTGTGTTCTTGAATATAGTATAGCTTCGCCGCTGCCCCCCTCCCCCCCTCCCCGTGACTCCAATTGCCTGCATGACACATAACCCGTCGTGTCCCCTAAACAATTCATATCCAAACTAAGTTATCCCGCATATGCATTTTTTCATTGGGAAACCCGATCCAAACTAAGTTATCCCGCATATGCATTTTTTTCATTGGGAAACCCGATGATATATTCCTTTGAAGGGAATAGAAGCCGTCTATATATGCATTGCAAAATAAATGGGCAGATACCTCCCCCATCAATTCTACCCCCACCCCCCCCACCCATCGGCGTCTCCTCTGGTACTGCATGGGGTACTAAAAGCTACGCGGCTGACTTAATACATCTTACCACAAGCTGGCGCAATTATAGTATCGTGTACGGTAGGGCCGCGAATGAGAAAGTTAGTGACCAGAGACGATGGTCAGCCGGTCAGTGAGCTATGCAAATAAACTACGGTTCGGTGGGGTGATTAAGATGACTCCGTGAATACAGGCATGGAGCATACTACCTGAGTGGTATATAAGCGCAGCTAAGTTGAAGTTGTCGCAATTTTGTCGTAGATGCCCTTGCAAACACGATGCCAAACGGTAATAGCGATCATAACCATACCATCCGCGTAATATGTGTAAAATTTAGTGGGGTTTCTCAATATATATCTTGCTTTATCAACTCCGTTTTATATTCGTCAAACAAAGTTGCGTCGGTAAATCGTTAGTCAATGCTCGGCGTCGTAAACAGGCAATTGCCATTGCTGACTTTCCCTTTTCTTCGATCTGGAGGACGACCACGGGGCGGGAGCGACTCGGGAATGCCTTATTGTCCTCCGCAAAACGTATATCCTTCGATCACGACGGTCGGGGAGTCGCCGAATCCTCGGGGTGAGGATATCTCGAGTGGGACACGATTCGAGGGGTTGAAGCTTACCGTATTAATATTATAGATGCAATAAATTACCACCACTAATACAGAACCACTACTATTTCCTGGTTCCCTACGGGCCAAACATTTGCGAGTGCGCCAATGCTATTCACGCGTACGTTTGTAGACAATAGAATCCTGGGCGATTCGTTTGCTCTGCGCACATTAGTCTTTGCAATTCAGACCGCATGAACGCATGCTTTAGAATGGTGATGCGTTTTCCAATTATACATTTTTTCTGGAAACATATTTTTGTGAACTTGTTGATGGAATGCAATACTAAATATGTTACCTTTCTTTAATAAGAATATTATTTTTGGGTGGTGGTACCCTTTAAGCCTACGGTCCAAAAGTTTACTTTTCACAAAACCGGTCATTTTGGGGCAAAACTCTATTTTTTCCATGAATAATTACCAAAATCACATCACATCAGGGTAGGGAAAAGAAGGATGACGCAATAGAAATGTTGTATCTTCTTTCTATTAATTGTCATGACTGTACGTCCTTTGAAATCTTAAAGGGATAGTTAAGTTTTGGTAGAGAGGGCGCTACACAAATAATCTTTTTGTAAGATAATGAAAACTGAGTGTCAAATGTGAAAGAGCATACAATTTTAATGGCAGAATAAATTTATTTGATCAAAATCAGTTCAGAAACGGCTGAAATATCCATAAACATAACCATTTGTAATAAATGTGGGGCCCCACAAGTATTCGATAATTTTGAACCAGGCGTTAAAATTCGTTTTAAAATGCTTCCTCTTTTCAAAAATTGTCAAAACAGCCATTCCATTGTGACTCGTGTGACACAAAATTCCACCCTTGTTAAGGTTAAGTACATGAAAACTTTAATTTGCAGACCCGTTATTTTTACATATTTCAATCAATGTATTGACCATACACATTGTTAAACAGAAATCTTTGATTTTAAGTCATTCTTGTTGGAGATATGTCATTTTTTCTGTTGTGGCTCGCGTGACGCGACACTATTGAAGGTTTCTGACCTTACTGTACTTGACTGGATTTTCGTATGAAAGTACTTGTCCCATTTACACCAAATTTTCTGCAGTTCATTTTGAGACATTAGGCAATAACAAGACAAAATTTTATTATCCCTTGACTTTTCTTTTCAAGTCAATCGCCATTTGAAAATGTGACTCGCGTGACACATGATTGTGACTCGCATGACAAGTGTCATTTGGGACTAAAAGTTGAACCAATTATCATGATTTTATAAAGTAAAATGAGCCAAATTGTTAACATATCATTTATGGTCAGTTACATCACATACATCTTTAAAATGAACAAATTATTTAATCCAAGCTCCGATGCGAGCTCTTGGAACTTTTCCTCTTTTTTCCCCCTTTAAATTAATAGTTCTGGGAATTAGTCTTTCTTTTGCAGCTAATTTTCTTTTTCTTTCTTATTTAACTACTTTAAAATCAAAGTCAAACTTTCCCTTAGGTTTACTTGAATTTTTGGATTTGTGTCCAGAAGTTCTTCTTGAAACTTGAAA
This sequence comes from Echinarachnius parma, assembly GCA_037951105.1. NCBI lineage: Eukaryota > Metazoa > Echinodermata > Echinoidea > Clypeasteroida > Echinarachniidae > Echinarachnius > Echinarachnius parma. The sequence goes on from JBAMJV010008820.1 coordinate 11,159, forward strand.
ATCACTTTGATGCACTAAGAGTCCCTAATTCTTCTTACAAATAATGTTCATATATACTTTTTTCTGTCTTATCTATCATTGCGATGTCTGATATTTATATAATATTGACTGGCCTTGAGTGGTATATCACGAAAGAACAAGCCAGTCAATATTATTATTATTATACATACTATCCAGAGCAAAACATAAATAAACAAAAACATACATCTTACTCCATCTTGTTCAGTGAAGAAGACCAATGTATTGAATCTCAAATTACTGATTAAACATTTTCAACCCATGAAGGGCCATTTGCGCGTACTATAGCAGAGGTGCGATTTATGTATTCATAAGTCACAATTAGACACGCGCAAAGCCATTCATACGTCATTAATAAACGCGCGTATGAATTTGCGCACTTCCGCGCTGGATTGAATATCAGTTCCATGGAAGGGTAATATCATCTGATATTGAATGGCAAATACACAATTTGAGAGCTCCATAATACACGTTAGGATAGTAATATCATAACAATATTGAGCGCTATGACTGACAAACCCAAGATAGAAACAAAATACATGTTTTATTGAATTGAAAAACTGGCCTGTGTGTAATAAAAAAACAATTATCAACTGTTTTGTTTTCTTTGAGCAAATTACATCACTTAAGAGTTAAATCAGCTTAGCCCAACAGAAGTTGACAATCCAGATAAAATATAGATTACTTATTGTATGTATTGTATCTCTTTATTTATCAAATAATATAACATTTACCTTTAATGTGATAATTAGAATAATTTACATACATTATTTTAAAGGCAGAGTTCATTTTTTTCAAACAAATTCTCTTATTTTCACAAACTTGTAAAATGTGACTCGCGTGACAACCCTAAAAATCTTAGCATGACTTTGTTCTGGCATTTTTCATAATGAAGGGGTTTACATATGGAAATCTTCTTTGCTGGTATGATTGAGGACCCTAAGATCCTCAAAAGTTATTAATTACAATTCATACAATCTACTACTTTTGAAGCAATTCAAAATATGGACATATTTTTGTGACTCGCGTGACACATTTTGAGGGTGTTTTCCAATCTGAAATATTGTCAAGCTGGTAACGTATAAATGTAAAAACCAACTTGATACTGGGTGTAAAATAAGACTTGATACAAAAAATGATGTATCTGCAGATAAAAGAACATGCTTTAAATAGTGTGACTCGTGTGACAACCCTAAGAAACCTTAGTGTGACTCGCGTGACATTATTGTTCTGGTGTTTTTCATAATGAAGGGGTTTACGTATGGAAATCTTCTTTGCTGGTATGATTGGGGACCCTAAGCTCCTTACTATTTATCAACTGCAGTTCATATAATCTACTACTTTTTTAGCAATCTAAAATATGGACATATTTTTGTGACTCGCGTGACACTTTTCGAGGGTGTTTTCAATCTAAAATATTGTCAAGCTGGTCGCATAAAAATGTAAAAACCAACTTGATATGGTAAAATGGGTGTAAAATAATACTAAATACAAAAAATGATGTATCTACAGATAATGGAACATGCTTTAGATAGTGTGATTAAAAAAAGTACAAAATAGGCCTAATTTTTGTAGCAAATTTGATCTCTGTTCTGGGAGGTGTAACTCGGTTGTTAGAAGGTGAAAGGCGGTGAAAATTCAGATTTAAACCCTTTGAACATATACCTAGCCAGACATGAATTTTTTTTTTTATTGGTTGAACTTGAAATTTTAAGCCCCAGGTGCCTAGATACACGGAATGGCTGAAAAGAGGTTTTTAAATAGTTGTTGATTATCTCTCTATCTAATCTCTATTTCGAAAAAACATCACATGCACAATATTTTATTTAAAATGGTTTAAACAAATGCATTTTTTGAAAGCTCCCTCTTTAGTTTAAACAGCTCTTTTTTAATGATAACATGCTTTTTACTTCGTTGTGTGTAATGTTTGTATTCCTTTTGAGCATGGTGGAGTTATAACTATTAGTTTTTAATGTAATGGTGCAGGTTTTGGTTACTAAAATGCAGTTTGACTAAAACTGTACTCTCTCTACCAGAACTCAACTATCCCTTTAAAGGGTACCATCGCCCCAAAATAATATTCTTATAAATGAAAGGTAACACCTTTAGAAATCCATGCCATCAACAAGTTCACAAACATATGTTTTCAGAAAGAAAAAAAAAAAATTGGAAAACGCATCACCATTCTAAAGCATGCTAAAGCAGAGCGAACGAATCATCTGGGATTCAATTGTCTGCAAACATACGCGTGAATAGCATTGGTGCACTCGGAAATGTTTGGCCCGTACGGAACCAGGAATTAATAGTGGTTCCGTAAGTGGTGGTATAACTACTTACTTTGTTTATGAATTACTAACCCTTTGCAAAATGTTGGGTATCTATTGATATCACAAAACGATACCAAATCATATAACTATGTGTTGTTCTTTGCCTGGTGGTCCCCTTTAAGTTGTGCATGCAATGAGTATATCAGCAAGTTTAAATGTTTGATTCTACCAAGAAGTCCTTTACAATGTTTGACAGGCTGTTCCAATCTGCTGCCACCCTCTGAATTAAAAAAACAACTATTCCTGATGTCCAATCTTGATTGCATAGTTTGTGTAAAAATGTCCCAGGGTAATTGCATCCCCAATACATGTGAGGACTATAAACTAGACTGTGCAAGTATAGAGTGGTGAAGTGTGATGTCATAAATGATGTCATAAATATTCTTTTAAGAATTTTCAAATTTGGCCTTCATTTTCAGAAAGAGCATAACAAATAATGTCCAAATACCAAAAAATTGCTCATTGAAGTAATATTCATTTGGATGGGCATATCTAAGCCAATACGTATAACCTATTCCTTTGATTTTCGGTATTTGGACATTATTTATTATGCTCTTTCTGAAAATGAAGTCCAAATTTGAAAATTTGAAAAAAGTGTTTTTATGACGTCATGGCTTCTGTATTCTATAGACCCATGTCAAACGCTTCTATGGTGCAGCCACAGGCGTGCAGGCACAGAACAGCGCAGCAGCAGGGGCTCAGGGCCCATGTGTACCGTTTGCCAAGATTCACAAATTGTCAAATTCTCTCTTGAATAAGAGAATCTCCAAGCAACCACAGACGCTACCCGCAAAATACGGCATCCTCTACCAAAGCGTGCCCAGGACTTGGCATGCATGACTAAAAGAACCGATACTCTATTGTAATTTGTATAGATAGAGCATCGGTTCTTTTAGTCAAGCATGCCAACTTGTGGGCACGCTTTGGTAGAGAATGCCACATATACCATTTGCCAGCAGTGATAAGTTGTGTGAATGATCAACTAAATTACAGCTGAACAGATTTTGTTCCTTTTACACACTTACCTATCATATTCATATGGAAGGACAGTCTCTACCGAGTCCAAGCGATTAACAAACATTTGTACATCACTCTGAAATAGAAGCAAATTAAATCAATAAATGAAAAGAAGATTGACAATAAAGACAAAACTGAGAGAAACCATAGAAAATGTACAATACTCATCATTACACTGTACAGTAAAGAACATAGTTCCAATCATTTCTTAATGAGAGAAAACCTGATATCTTTAAAAAGTCTTAAACTTTAACCCTAAAAAGGCTGGGCTATTTGAGTTCTTTCTACAGCTGGGGGGGGGGGGGGGGGGGGGGGCATTATGGACCCCCTTAAGATCTCTGCAGCGAAACGGCCGATCACGATGAAAATTTGCACGCATGATAAGTGAAGTGTATAGAATACAATGGTAATTTTAATATTTTGAAAAATTCATTAATTTGCATATTTATGGTAATTTATGCAAATAAGGTCAACAAATTCATATTTGTACCCATACATCATATGTGACCTTACACCACGAAACGACCAATAAGTCGGGGAAAATGATTGTGCTGCTTTTCATAAAATATTAAAATAGAAGTCATTACCTTTAACATGGTATATCATTCGTCATATTTGGACTAAGCAAACCCTCTCAAAATGAACACCAAATATTTGGAATATGGCTGAAGCATTTTTAAAATAAGGGAGAAACGGGCCATTTAAAAGATCCATTTCCATTAAGGCGCTGTAATAAGATCACATTTATTAGATGAAAAAATAATATTTAAACATGATTTCCGACGCTCAAAATGTTACTGAAGCTAGATTACGATATGCTTATTCAGAAAATACCAAAATCCTAAATTTCAAATTTTGAACAAAATTCGACTATTTTAGCTAATAAAAGAAAAACTACCACTGCGACATAACGGTCGTTTTGTGGTGTAAGGTCACATATATTCTTCATAATTAAACATTGGTTTTCACTACAGGGCAATTCCAAGCAAACATTGACATAACCACTGATTTTTCAAATTCGTTGTACCATAACAATTTTGGTATCAAATGAAAGCTAAAAGATTGAACTTTCCAAAAATGTATTTTGTTTTTGAAAAAAAAAATTGTAAACTATTATTTTATTGTTAATATATAGCATAAATTAATTTTCAGTTATTTTCACAAAACATTCAATTAAATATTAAGCATAAAAGAACTGCGAAAAGGAGTTTTCATAAAATTTTATTTCAGTGTTGATAGGATCATTGCTTCAATTTTTCAGATAAATATCAATTTCGTCATTTTCGCTCTTCGTTCCGCTTTAGTGACTGTCTCATTTACAATCATTAATATGTCACGGCGTTACACTAAAAACATATATTTTTAATATTTCTGGAAAAATATGAATGGGAATGAAATAATTTTTTGTTTTCTCTGTATTAGCCCATAGGGCTATAATATGCATGCTGAATAGCAGCATTATCTTTTACCACTTATTAATATAATCAATATCAATTTGGTCACGGCGTTACGTTTTGTGTAACGCCGTGACGCTACCTACTGGATTCCCATTGACATAACACAGTAGACATAATCAAATAGTGTAAGATATTTTTTGTAGGTATGCTTGGGCATTGCTCATGCTATAATTATATGAATAGGGTCAGTTGATAATGTTTCCATCTCAAAGTTACCCGTGTCATGTATGTGTATGGGTTGTATGTCCGTCTGTCTGTATGTGCATAGTACATCAGTGTTCTTTTTTTTGCAATATCTCAAGAATCGTTGGATGGATTTCGTTCAAACGTATTTCGTTCCATGTATTTAGAGGTACGGATTATTGGATATGATTTTGGTCCATGAGGTCAAAGGTCAAAGGTCACATAGCTAACAAATATATGCAAAAATTATATTATTATCAAGATAGTTTGAGAATCCTTGAAGGATAACATGATAATAATACTGGTATGCGTCCAGTGAAGTATATGACCTGATTAGGGAATGGGGTCATGGGAGGTCATAGGTCAACAGGTCAAAATATTGTTGTTGTTTTTTGTTCTCACAATTAAGTTCCAGAATCAATGTTAGAAAGAGTACTGTAGGTAAAAGACAATTTTCTGAAACTGTTTGGGGCACAGGTCAAAGGTCACTCGGATAATTACCAATTCAAAAACAAACATTTACTAACTCTGAAATCATGTTACATGAAACAAATCACTTGCAAATATGCACTGTGCAGACCAAAAATTAAACATTTGTATGTTATTTTGAGAAACAAGGTCAAAGGTCAGATGTCAAAGGTCTCATATTTCATTGTTACATTTAAGTATGTATTTTGGTTTTAATATTTGATGGTTCCATTAACTAACTTCTGAAATAGATAAGAATTTCAATTATGTCCTAAAAGATTTTTTGATCAATAGAGGGCGCTGTGCTGCAAATTTGTGTCATGCGGATGATCATTTAATAGCATCTTGGTTATATCACCCATTCATCTAGTTCTTTATTGATTCTGGATCACTACATTACAATTATATCATATTATTCATCTCTTTAATATCTCCCATATATATAACATGTACAATTCAGAGGTCACGGCGTTACAGTCACGGCGTTACAGTGCATAGATACATTTATGATATCATATTTACTATGAGCATTGGATTTTTTCTACATTTTTATTTGGATGTTCTAGCTTGATGTCTAGTACAAAGAATCAATGTGACAAAAGTGCAAAATGTTCCTGTAGTTCACAAAGTTTACTTAGTTTCTTAGCATGTAAGAAACCCATGTCTTTTTGCCGTCACGGCGTTACGGCAGATATTGATATTCATAATTAATCATTTATTGGGAATTTTGGTTTTCTTGCCTATTGTAAATTATTGGTAGGATAGTGGTTACAGATGCATATCAAAAGTTGGTTCTAGATATTTAGATTTTATGAGTTATTTGGACTTTCATTGTGAGAAACACCCTCTGACCGTCACGGCGTTTGCTTGGAATTGCCCTACATATATTCTTTAGAGCATTTGGAATGATAATACAACAAAAAAATTTGGAAGAGCCAGGTTCTTCCTTATGTTTTCTATTGTTTTTATAATTTCTTATGTATTTCTTTGTTTTGTTTTACTTATGTATTTTATTGTTTTTGTTGTTTATTTTATTTCTAACTATAACTCAACTATTTTGAACCCCAAAACAAACATATGAAATTTAAACAAGACCAAATAACCAATGATATACCGCTTTTTACGAAAACTGATATGTCCATATGTTTTGTACACAAATCACGAAATTGAGCGATTTTCGGGCTGACATGCATAGACTTTTCACGTGACTTCGTAACGGTAGGTCCGATTTTCAAAATTGTTTGTTTTAAAATATGTGCAAGACCCCAAAGAAAAAAGTCACCAAGCAGCGGCGCGTCATCTTACCGGCCTTATTAGGGTTAAGTTAAAACAATGAATTTGTTTTTCATTCATGACATTACGTTAGACGATCTATATCAAGAAATTTCGAAATAGAATTGAACATTTATAATTTGGAAGAGAATTCTGAACCAAAAATCATTCATGATCATGAATTAATCTTTGACAATATTAAGTTATTAACAATAAAAAAAACCACTATGAATTCAATGCAGTTAGAACTTTGAAATAGAACTGAGAAATAGAAATGAAAGGACGGACGGACGCAATTTGGATCCCTTAGCCTTAGTCTCCCTCCACCTTCTGTGGGCTCGACAAAAACCATAAATAATTTTAAGTTAAAACACCATTCTCATGTCACAATACATCAACAATATTGTCCGTGTTAAGGTTATTCTTGTTTATAGAAATGTAAAGGGTAAACTTACTTGAGTCTTGACATGTCATTGCAATAGAATCTTGTCATTCTTGACTAGTTTTACTTTTAGTTTTACTGTTTTGACTTTTGTCTTAAATAAAAATAACAAAAAGTGGGAGGATCAATCTCACACTCATAATTCTATTTGGTATCTTTTCACTACTGCTCAAATAAAAATTATACCAATTAAGATATTGCTTGGTAGGTTGGAACTTGGAGTTGTATATTCTCACTAAAGATAACCAGTTTGGTTTCAAAGCTAAACATGGTACTGACATGTGTATATTTGCTTTTGATCGAATCAACCATGAAAAGTTGTTTAAGAAAATGGCTGGTAGAGGTATTCCTAAGTACTTGATTAGGATACTTGTATTTTGGTACGCCCATCACTCTATGATGGTTAGATGGGGAAGTAGTGTCTCTGAACCATTCCATGTCAGTAATGGAGTTAGACAAGGTGGTATTCTTTCACCCTTTCTCTAAAACTTGTACATGGATGGTCTATCCGACAATCTGAATGCTTGTAAAACAGGTTGTGTAGTTGGTAGTATGGATCTTGTTCTTATCAGCCCTTCAACTGCTGGATTGCAGAGTCTGCTCAAGATTTGTTCTGATTATGGAGATGATAATGATGTTAAATATAATGCGAAAAAGAGTCATGTTATGATAATTAGATGCAAGGATCACCGTAGATTGGTATTCCCTGATTTTTATTTATGTGGAGCTAAACTCAATGTTTGTAGTTTGTACAGAGGTCAGATATCTTTCTTTACTGAGGACCTTGAGCAGTGATGATAAAGATATTAGTCGACAGTGTCATAAATTGTATGCTCAAGGGAATACGCTGGTTAGGAAATTTCATATGTGTTCCGGGATGTGAAGGTGGCATTATTTAGGGCAATTACTGTACACCCACCCCTGCAAGTCAAGGGGCTAAGTATAGTCTAGATACTTGTTGCTTGTTATCATAGTAAATATTAGTATATTGCCTTGATGAGTTAGGATCTATATATCATGTTACAGGGGCCGCGGAATGGTTTTGAAAGTGGGGGGCTGACCACATTTGAATTGTTATATCTCTTATTATTTTATGCTTAAAAATTAAATGTATAAATGTCTTGTTTTAAGCCCAAAAAGTGGGGGGCTGCAGCCCCCCCCCCCCCCCCCCAGCCCTCCTGGTTCCGCGGCCCCTGTGTTGCACTTCATACTAGTTCTAAGTACTTTAACCTTATACATGCATGTGGTTACTGCTACACTGTAGATTGTTATAATTATGTTAATGTTATAATTATGTTAAAGGTAACCTTGAGTATTGGTAATGTTCCAAAGTGCCCCCCCCCCCCCCCAAACGGATTTGGTTGATTTCAATTCCATATGAAAGATAATCGAAAAAAAACATCGGAAATAATAATAATTCCCATTCAAAAGCTCTAATTGTTGTGAAATTTGCTTTCAAAATTTGTATAAAAGTGACTGACGTCTGGGTATCACTTTTTAGAGAACGCTAGCGCGAGGCGCAAGCGTTCTAGGTCCTCTTAATACGGGACTGAAAATTAATATTTGTAAGCACGCTGATTGTGCTTAAAACTATACATATGATACGGTACTTACCACCAATTCACTCTCCATTATGTGATCCAACTATCGGGTGGATTAAAATTATGATTTTTCCCTCCATTCCGCAGAAAATCAGTGATATATGCGCGCGCGCCTCATCGACTTCTGTCCGTGTTAGCGCGACTCCGAACAGAATACATGAATATGCGCGGTAACTATTAACGCGCATTACAGTCCTGTATTCGGGAGGACCTAGAACGCTATATAGCGCTTCTCTCTGAGTTAATTTGACACTTGAGTTGTAACGGCTCTTTTTGAATGATAACAAGGGGTTTTACTTTGTCGTTTGTAATTTTGTGAATACTTTTCGAGCATGGTGAAGTTATAACTATTAGTTTGTACCGTAATCGTGCAGGTTTTGGTAAAGTTAAAGTCATACCTGTAAAGTGTCCAAATCCACGAAAATTACTTGGAGCTTCATCGTTTCTCTTCTACCGTGTTGTTTAGCTTATGCAACCCTCGAAATTAGCATAGGCCCGATGGCCCGGGGCCACTAAAAATTGCCGCCGGGCCAGTAAAAAAATATTTGGTGGCCCGAACGGGCCAGCAAAAAAAAATATAAATAAATAAAAAAAATTTAAAAAAATAAAATATTTGTTGCAGATACAGATACCCAGTCATGTTTAGTCCTGTCTATGGCATGACAAGAGCTTGCTTTTAAATTTAGCATTCAGCAAGTTATACCCTTTTCTCACATACAAAATATTGGTTAGTTAAAAAGTTTCAAGGGCAATTCCAAGCAAACATTGACATAACCACTGATTTTTCAAATTCGTTGTACCATAACAAATTTGGTATCAAATGAAAGCTAAAAGATTGAACTTTCCAAAATTGTATTTTGTTTTTGAAAAAAAAAATTGTAAACTATTATTTTATTGTTAATATATAGCATTAATTAATTTTCAGTTATTTTCACAAAACATTCAATTAAATATTAAGCATAAAAGAACTGCGAAAAGGGGTTTTCATAAAATTTTATTTCAGTGTTGATATGATCATTGCTTCAATTTTTCAGATAAATATCAATTTCGTCATTTTCGCTCTTCGTTCCGCTTCAGTGACTGTCTCATTTACAATCATTAATATGTCACGGCGTTACACTAAAAACATATATTTTTAATATTTCTGGAAAAATATGAATGGGAATGAAATAATTTTTTGTTTTCTCTGTATTAGCCCATTGGGCTATAATATGCATGCTGAATAGCAGCATTATCTTTTACCACTTATTAATATAATCAATATCAATTTGGTCACGGCGTTACGTTTTGTGTAACGCCGTGACGCTACCTACTGGATTCCCATTGACATAACACAGTAGACATAATCAAATAGTGTAAGATATTTTTTGTAGGTATGCTTGGGCATTGCTCATGCTATAATTATATGAATAGGGTCAGTTGATAATGTTTCCATCTCAAAGTTACCTGAGTCATGTATGTGTATGGGTTGTATGTCCGTCTGTCTGTATGTGCATCTGTACATCAGTGTTCTTTTTTTTTTGCAATATCTCAAGAATCGTTGGATGGATTTCGTTCAAACTTTGTACAATCCATGTATTTAGAGGTACGGATTATTGGATATGATTTTGTTCCATGAGGTCAAAGGTCAAAGGTCACATAGCTAACAAATATGCAAAAATTATATTATTATCAAGATAGTTTGAGAATCCTTGAAGGATAACATGATAATAATACTGGTATGCATCCAGTGAAGTATATGACCTGATTAGGGAATGGGGTCATGGGAGGTCATAGGTCAACAGGTCAAAATATTGTTGTTGTTTTTTGTTCTCACAATTAAGTTCCAGAATCAATGTTAGAAAGAGTACTGTAGGTAAAAGACAATTTTCTGAAACTGTTTGGGGCACAGGTCAAAGGTCACTCGGATAATTACCAATTCAAAAACAAACATTTACTAACTCTGAAATCATGTTACATGAAACAAATCACTTGCAAATATGCACTGTGCAGACCAAAAATTAAACATTTTTATGTTATTTTGAGAAACAAGGTCAAAGGTCAGATGTCAAAGGTCTCATATTTCATTGTTACATTTAAGTATGTATTTTGGTTTTAATATTTGATGGTTCCATTAACTAACTTCTGAAATAGATAAGAATTTCAATTATGTCCTAAAAGATTTTTTGATCAATAGAGGGCGCTGTGCTGCAAATTTGTGTCATGCGGATGATCATTTAATAGCATCTTGGTTATATCACCCATTCATCTAGTTCTTTATTGATTCTGGATCACTACATTAAAATTATATCATATTATTCATCTCTTTAATATCTCCTATATATATGTAACATGTACAATTCAGAGGTCACGGCGTTACAGTCACGGCGTTACAGTGCATAGATACATTTATGATATCATATTTACTATGAGCATTGGATTTTTTCTACATTTTTATTTGGATGTTCTAGCTTGATGTCTAGTACAAAGAATCAATGTGACAAAAGTGCAAAATGTTCCTGTAGTTCACAGAGTTTACTTAGTTTCTTAGCATGTAAGAAACCCATGTCTTTTTGCCATCACGGCGTTACGGCAGATATTGATATTCATAATTAATAATTTATTGGGAATTTTGGTTTTCTTGCCTATTGTAAATTATTGGTAGGATAGTGGTTACAGATGCATATCAAAAGTTGGTTCTAGATATTTAGTTATTGAGTTATTTGGACTTTCATTGTGAGAAACACCCTCTGACCGTCACGGCGTTTGCTTGGAATTGCCCTCAAGTAAATTGAGCAAGTAATACTGCTGCTAATGAATATTCATACATTCTTGAGCAGCAATACTCATTTTCTAACCAGTTGTCGTAAACAAAAAATTCATATTAAAAATCGTTATTAGTAATTTCAGTTATTTGCGTATTTTGCATATCTAATGAGCATCATAAATATCATATGCTGCTCATGAATATTCATATATTACTACTCAATGTACAACTACCCAATAAATGAGCAATTTTTGTACTAACCACTAATTCTTTACGTGAGAAAATGTATGTTGATGAATGCTAGACCAGTGGTATTTAAGCATTCCAAAGTGGAAGTGTAATTGTCACTCGTGTGTATTCAATCGCTGTGATTTTTTTATGTTCAAGACAATAAATAAAAAGACATGAAACACACACATTCATCCTAATTCATCTTACAATGAAACAAAGGGGAATGAAAAAAAGTATTGCCTAATACCCTGAAACTATCAATATGGTTATTGTATGAATTTTACTTTTGTTTTTCCTCATTTTTTTCGGGCCAGTAGATTTTGGTTTCGGGCCACCAAATTTGGAAAAAACTAATTTTACTGGCCCGACCGGGCCACCAACAAAAAAAGTTAATTTCGAGCGTTGGCTTATGGTAAGAGAAGAATAAAATAGGGTTTGATTTTTTCAAATGTCCCTTTAGTATGAAGATAATTATCATTGAAAATCATTATTTCTAAAGCGTTAATCAACGCAATTGAAAAAAAGTACAATTGTCTTAGCTGAGAACGTCCGCATGCAGCACGCGTGAGAACATTCCGGAGATTGAACTTTGAGCCGAGCGAGTTCAAATTCCATGAATTATGTACTACGTGTGTAAAAATACACGGGTGCGAATATCTCAAACGGATCATTCATTACTGCGACAAAAGTATGGCAGACCATCAGTATTCGGTGATAAAATATGAACTCAATATTCGTTTTTTTCACTAGGTAAACAGTGTTCGTTTTCTTTCCAACTTTCACAAATCTTTCAATTGTATTTAACAATGATATTGATTATTGATATATGATTGAAGTCTCAAATGTCATTTTGTGCAATATTTACAGGCATCACTTTAAGCTTGCCCAATACTCAATGTTACCTTTAATCATACAGTTATAAGTTAGAAAGTTTGTTATATAGTTTAGTCACATCTACAAAGTAAATGGTTCACTCAGGTGAACGGCTATAGTATGGTATTGGGTCCTATTACCGGATACCATTTCTTTACGCCATGAAAACGATCAACATGAAGAACAGAGATATGAATAAAACACAAATAAGTGATCTATATATTCTCAAGATAAAGAATTGATAACTTATTTCGTAGAAAAAAGCGGCAAACTTACGCAAATTGAACTTTTACGGCACCCTTTCAAGAAAGCAGAATTTTTGGTAGCGCACAAACCGGGTTGTATTAACCGGACGCACCAAACGTGAATGTTTTGCATGGAAATGTCATTGACATGCGCGCCGCCACTGATGCGCGGCAAAACGCGCGTATAACGCCTCAGGGTGCTTATTTTCTTCGGGAAATGGTGGAAAATGTTTGCTAAACATCCATTTATTATCCTCCGTTAATGCCGACTTTCAAATTCAACTTTCAAAATTCGAACGTTTTTCCTATTTGAATTTGCATGTACGGTAATACAACCCGTTCGGTATTGCAACCCCTTGCTATACGATGCCGTGTCTTAACTTCGCGCAAGAAAATTTAGGATTTTTTCAAAGTGGCTTAGGATCAAGAAAATTACAGTAATCTCAATGAAACAATAATAAATTACCCCTCAAATTCTGAGGATTCGATTTATCTTGAACAATTTCATTTAAACTCACAATTCGTGGTGTTAATGACCCGATTCCGTGACTATGTCATATCAGCAAGAGCTTCTTCACCAAGTACGGTAGTCTCCATACTTCGCGCATAATACATAGGGCACCCTGCCATTGACTTAACACGTATCCCGTGTAGCAAACCGTAACACGCATTTCAATGGCAGTGTGATGATGCAAACATTTTGCGCGCATTAGCATCTTAGCACGCGCAGCGTTGTCAAGCTATCTACGGAGATTGCGCGATCCGAAAGTAAATTTGATGGGTAGGTCGAATAAAGGAGCATTTTGCGCAGCCTTTCGATGACAACAAATATGTTCTACTGGAACGATTTCCGTCTAATTTGCTTGATACTTCCTCCTCCATAATTTTGTTGGAACACCAAGTTGTGATTTACAAAAAAAGACCACAAAAAGTAAGTATTTCTTCAGAAATATTGCTCTTTATTTGCTAATTTTTTGGTTGATGAGTAATTGATGTGTGCTCTTTCAGTTGACATTGAAAATTTCCGTCGCCGTGTCCGTGTTCTAATTTTTGCGTATCTCGCCTATGATCCGCGAAGTTGGGATACGCGCGAAGTTAAGAGACCTGTCCATACAGTTTAGCTTGTTAAATGTTATACTTTTTATAAGATATGTCGTTATTATACTCATGTTTGAAGCTAAATCCATGTCATGTAACCTATATCATCATGTTCTATGGACCTCTGCCATGTGCAGTTGTGTCTGAAATTAAGTTTTGAATTGAATTGAATGTCACAACTTACTTTGCAAAAGGATGCATCTTCGTCAGCTATGTGCTGTTTCTCCACTTCGGGCCTACAGAAACTTACAGGTGCCAGTCCCGGCAGGTAAAATGCCTGGACACCGACAGAACAAATGTAGCAGAAAGCCACAAGTAAAACGGCACTTCTTTTAGCTGTCATGATTTTTTCTCAATGGTTGCTGTGTCCAATTGCGTCTCAGCAGTCAGCAGGCTAGGCACTGCAGAAATGTAATTGCCTATCAAACGAAACCGAACAACTTAGTAATACTTCTTTTTTTGTGTTCACTTTATTCGCGATTATGTACCGTTCTGCATGCGCCAGATAGGCACAGTCAGTCACTGTACTGTATGATTATTTGGTGACTGGTCGGCTCGCCCCCCATCCGGTCGCCCCCGTTACATACTCGCCTCCTATACAAGGTCGCCTCCTTACAAAGTCGCCCCCTAATTGTCAGGACGAGTCGCCTCCTATACAAAGTCGCCTCCTATACAAAGTCGCCTCCTGTACAAAGTCGCCTCCTATACAAAGTCGCCCCTTACGTACAAATGCACTACGCGCTCGCGGCTAACGCCGCGGCGCATACTAGCGGCGCTAATATAGTAATAGAGTAAAATAGACTGATTCCTCTTTGTTAAAAAATGATCTTTATTTGTCATTGCATTAATCTGATTTTAGACTGATTCATCTCGATGTTAAAATGATCTTGATTTGTCATTGCATTAATCTGATTTTAGACTGATTCATCTCGATGTTAAAATGATCTTGATTTGTCATTGCATTAATCTGATTTTAGACTGATTCATCTCGATGTTAAAATGATCTTGATTTGTCATTGCATTAATCTGATTTTAGACTGATTCATCTCGATGTTAAAATGATCTTGATTTGTCATTGCATTAATCTGATTTTAGACTGATTCATCTCGATGTTAAAATGATCTTGATTTGTCATTGCATTAATCTGATTTTAGACTGATTCACATTAAAATGATCTTCGAATGATGATTAATATGCATATCGAGATTACTCATGCTCTCTAAAGTTCTGAAACTCTACATAACTTCCATCGTTCTGAGCTGTGCCTGTGGGCATCAAAATAAAATAAAATGCAAAGGATGTAAAGTAACCCGGACGGACGGAATCCATACTGCCTTTTTAGAATATATTGCACTAGATAAAACATTTGTTTTAAAGTCGATTATAAATCAATTGCTTTCATTTTTGTAATACAGGCAATACAGATAAAGGTCAATAATTATCAATACCATCAATTCACAGAAAAGCCCTTCTATAAACTACAAGTATAACCTTTAATATTTTTAGTGAATCTGGGAGTATAAAAATAGTACACAACGGATAATAAATTATATAAATTATTCGTTTTACACTCGATACATCAATTTCATTGAAACCAGTAGGCCTACTTGATCGATATGTCATATTACCAAAAAATATTAATAATTTCTTTTGGCGTTATTGGATTTAAAAGGCAAATACTTCTGATGTTCTTCATGTAGTTTAGTTTTCTGATGATGAATATGATGGTGACGATGTTGATACCGAAGATGATGATGATGTAAGATGTTGATGTATATATTGTACTTATACATTTCTATTACGAATTAAGTTTTTAACTGTGTATGTATTATGCAATATTATACAAGACACGATTTTTAGTATTTCAAGCTTAAATGTTCTGTGATTTTAACAATGTATACAGAAAACAAATGGCGTAGCGTGGTCGGACTGATTGGGGGGGGGGGGGGGCACGCACAAATTATTGGGGGGCACACCTTATGTATTTATTTTTTTTTTTTTTTTAATGTCCTCTTATGTTGTTTATTGTTTATTGGAGGGGGGCAAACGTGCCCCCCCCCCCCCCCCCCCCCCGTCGCTACGCCACTGAATGTATCAACGTGTGTAACTCATGTGCAATTCAGTTGCGAAATTGCCATTCATGAAGCAATAAAGACCATTTATTTATCTATGAATGATGATTGCAATTGAGATGAAGATTATGGAATTTGATGATGATGATGGTGAATGATGATGATGATGATGATGATGTTGTGATGATGATTATGATGTTCACTGTGCGCAGGGGCTGCGGAACAAGGAGGCTGTGGGCGACTTAGGAACCTGTTCTTTTCAGGGGGGACGGGGGGGGGGGGGGTAGTGAGGTTTTTTCCCGAAATTTCGAGTTTTCACCCGACAAGCCAAAATAAAGCACAAGAACATCACCTCTTTTTAATGCGAAAATCAATGACTTTAAAGTCCAGCGGGGGACTGCAGGGTTGCAGCACCCCCCCCCCCCCCCCCCCCCGGCCTACTATGTAATTAAAGGGTGCCAATACACTTTCGGGCAAAAAACACCGTGCAAACTGTCACATATATATACCGTCAAAATCATACCATTTTCGGGCAAACTAATATCGTATTCGGTCATGGCCGAATTATACCACATTCTGCCCAGCTATACTGATACACCTTAATTCTGTTCATGCATATAAGCGCTGTCTATAAGTAGTTCTACATCATTGTTAAAGTATATGGACATAAGACAATTATATAACTTACACATTTTAGCTTCTAACTCTACATGTAAACATTTCAGAATCTTTTATAATCGGATTCAACATTTTCTGTTTCATGATGAAATATATTCTGGCCCTGCTCGTTATTATATCATTGTTCTGTCCCTTATCACATTAAAAACTGCCAATCCTCGAGGGATAGTTGAGTTCTGGTAGAGAGAGTAGGCCTACAGTTTTAGTCAAACTGAATTTTAGTAACCAAAACCTGCACCATTACATAGTTAAAGCTCCACCATGCTCAAAAGGAATACAAAATTACAAACGACAAAAGTAAAAAACCCGTTATCATTCAAAAAGAGCTGTTTAAACTAAAGAGGGCGCTTTCAAAAAACGCATTTGTGTAATTTATTTTAAATACAATTTTGTGCATTTGATTTTTTTGTTGAAGTAATTAGATAGAGAGATAATCAACAACTATTTAAACCCTCGTTTGACATTTTTTGAAAAGAGGAAGCATTTTAAAATGACATTTTAACGGCTGGTTCAAAAATTATTGCAATACTTGTGGGGCCCCACATTTATTACAAATGGTTATGTTTATGGATATTTCAGCCGTTTCTGAACCGATTTTGATCAAATAAAGTTTATTCTGCCATTAAAATTGTATGCTCTTTCAAATTTGACATTCAGTTTTCCATTATCTCACAAAAAAAATATTTTGTGTAGCTCCCTCCCTCTATACCAAAACTCAACTATCACTTTAAACTCTTCCATGCAGTATGGACGCATACTATTTGCTAACATTAATTGTCTTTGATTTGTTATCATATGAGTTTTGTTGATATCATATCATGCATGCATTTTTATAATATATGAAACCTGTATCTATATTAATTTGCATATATTATGTGTATATAATTATATGCTGTAAAATCGTTGATTTCCCACGTATATACACCCAAGGTTCTTGTAGCTGATTACCAGCATACCTATTATCACGATAGCCATTTACGATACCATTGTAAAGGCCCGGCCTAATGTTTGTTATATGAACTTTCTATTAAAAAACACTTGCTTTGGCACATACAATACATTCTACACATGAAAGTCCCGCCTTTCCAAAGTTCCGCCTTTCTAAAGTTTCGCTCTATACCTATCGTAATCCCAGTTTGTATTTCTATTCATCGTAGTCACACTTGTGCGTTCATTTTCAATGCGTAAGCTGTAACCTTTGTTTGGTACACTTAACCGCATTCTACCTTTTGGCGTATGATTATCCACTATAGTTATAATCCCGTATTCATTGCGTGCTTATACAGGGTGGCCCAAAAAAAACGGAACGGGGCACTTCCCAAAATATAATACCACAATGTTTATGTTCATCGGATAGGGTGTCCTTTCCAATGAAAAACGATACCAGGAACGGTAATTTTGGTCAGGTCGTTTTTGTTTAAGGACGCAGTGAGTGAGACCATGTCAGTTGCCGATTTATGTCGATTTCGACCTAGTCAATGCCAGTTTAAACCGCACTCCTTGCCCGTAATACCATTCAGCGACCAGGCCCATTCTCTCGGCACACGGCTGAGTGCACACTAACAATAGTGCGCGATGCTCAACGATATGAACGGCAGTTCGTGCAATTCATCAAGCGCTGGCTCAATACAAATTGACAAAAAAGAGAACCTGACATGGTGTCACTCACAGGGCCCTAAAACAAAAACTACACGACCAAATTTGACTGTTCTTGTATCGTTGTTCATTTGAAAAGACACTCTAACCGATGGACATAATACATGTGTTACTTTATTTTGGGAAGTGCCCCGTTCCGTTTTTTTTGGGGCCACCCTGTATAGCACGGGCGGCGATCTGTAATTGATACCTATTCAATAGGGGGTGGGCCCCGGGGGGGGGGGGGGGGGCACTCAAATTATTTTTTGACGGGGGTGATGTGCAGCGCCCTCTCTACCAAAACTAAACTACCCCCTTTAGAAATCAAATTTAACTTCAATAGATCTAGTAACTTATGTTGACATATTATACAGTATATGAGCGAAAATTGTAAAATGTTATTTGCTAACTCCATTGTCAAAGACTCAAAAGTTTGTACAGATTAATCAAAACTATATCATTCAGACAAATAACATATAAGGGGGGAGGAATGGTTGTCATATAGTATCATACATTAGTACGAGGCACCACAGGCATGATTCTGGAGCGCCTTTGAAATGAAATGGCTCTTTTTAAGCCCCCCCCCCCCCCCCCCCCCCCCCCCAACACACGGCCCTCCACTTCTTCTTTTTTCTTTGTGGGGGGGGGGGGGGGGGGCAGCAGACCCTCTTCCCACTTCCGATGCCTGTGTAATGGCCCTAAGTATAGTATTACGTGAGTTTATATTCTACTCTTCCCTCGCCCCCCCCCCCCCCACAAAAAAAAATAAATAAATAAAACAAATTAAAATAAAAAGAAAATTTGAAAGAGTCGGATGAAGCCAATATGCTCCATACACCCTAGGACATTATACATTCACTTTACCATACAATTGCAAAAATGCACATACACAGATCACACACACAAACATATTTTATACACGTATAGTGCATAAACAGACACACACACACGCACACATGCATAAACGCACACGCACATACACAAACACGCACACACACACACAAACGCATGAACGCATGAACACACACACACACACACACACACACATGAGCTTCCAAAAGGCGCTAAATCCACTATTTTAAATTTGGAGACTGGAGAGCAGGTTTCTTTGACAAACTTTGCACACATGCCTATGACAAAAAAATAGAAGTGGATTTAGCGCCCTTTTTGAACTAAGCTCTACTAAACACACGATATGTATATTCATTTTATGCACATTTATTAATGTAAGTTTGTACAAAGATTATTCTGTTTGTTTCAAATAAAAAGTGTAACAGTATTTAAGAAAATCATGAAGTATACATATTTGTTTAATCATCAATCTTTTAATATATTAATAAAAAATACATTTTTGTAGAACAATTATGGGAAATCTCATGACGTAATTTTATCGCTTGCTGAAAACCGCTTCTGAGGGCCTGACAAGCGGTGCGAGTTTTCCGCTCTCAAGCATGCATCCAGGAGATTTTTTATCAGTGTTGACACTTTCTTATCACTTGCCCCTCTCTCTATGATAGCACTGGGCCTCTGGAGACTGGGGGGGGGGGGGGGGGGGCAGTAAACACAGGCTGGGATTGTTGACAGTAGTGACAAAACTGTCAGAAACTGATAAGAATGTGACCGAGTTGATTACCACGATGGTGGAAATCAAACTAACGACAGAATCACCTAATGTCACTCTCTTGAAATATAAGCAAGTACGTACAATTCATAATAATAACAATAATTTGAAGAAAAAAAACAATAGAAAACATAAGGGGGCATTTTTGGAAAAAACAAAGAAAAACATACGGCGTGCCCCCGGATCATTTTGCGTGCCCCCCCCTCCCCCCAATCAGTCCGACCACGCTATGCCACTGGCTGATGCTGTAAGATATTGTCTGTCTAATCTGTCCAGACGATATGATATGGCTCTCATGGTCGATTTCCAAATGTTCTCCAGGTGCTGCTTCATGGTGACATGCTGGTCCATTTAATATCAATACATTTTACATCAGGGGTGTCGATCTGTTCGGAAAACACAATGCATTGGGGGGGCGAGCATTGTTTGTGAACAATAGCTCGCCCCACCAATGTATTGTGTTTTCCGAACAGATCGACACCCCTGTTTTACATAATAATGCGCATTATCAGTTGGCTTATACAACGGTGTCCCTTTCAGTTACAGATTTTACTTCAGTCTAGTTTTTCAACATAGTGGAGTGTATTCCTGTTGAAACGAGTACTGCCACCTAGTTGCATAAAATTGTTACAGAATGTGTGTGAAGTTGCATCTCTCTCCTGCCGCCAAAGTTGTCACTAGTACATGACGTGCTTTTGGTAGTGATGAGCGATGTCATCGGCTCTAAGAACATGCTGATCCCACCTGTAGGAATTAATGCAAGAAAGAAACAAACAATGACTAGAAGTTGTGTTTGAAATATCCTTTTACATTTTTACATCCATGATCTTGCATCATTAGTCCTGTTTTTATGAGAAAAGGGAAAATAACTAAAATGTAATTATCAAGTGAACTCAATTGAAAGATAATAATGGACATGGTTAACACAACAACATTCTATACCAACAGTATTTTACCAACAAAATTCAATTAATGCAGACATGCAATCAATATACAAATCGTCAACTTCATCACAATCTGAATTTAAATCATGCCTATAGCACATCTTATTTGTTTTAATACCCCAACACATACAATGTGTATTAATTTTAAATAAATAAAAAAACATACCCGGCAGTAAAGCAGTTATCCCCATGCTCACTAGGGTGTGACAGAACTAAGTACATCGGTAACCAAGTGGTAATGGCACTAGTAATATTTCTGCTACATTTATATTATTTAAAAAATGAATTACTGGATTATATTTCAAATAATGTGTTAAGAGGCCGACCACACTAGCCTACCCATTTCCATTAATGTGGAGAATCAATTGTGATTGTACTGGGTGGGCCCTGTGCTATCTGGCTACTATTGTAGGCAAAATGACTAGCCAGGTATAGCCCATGCTTAAACCATGTTACATTGGTGATGAGGGCTAGCCTAAAAATCCATTGTTAAATTCATGGTTACATAAAGCTGGACAATTCAACCACTCCATTCAACCAACTTTGCATATCTCTAAAAATTGCAAGAACAATTACCTTAAAAAGATAAGCCAACACTAGAACCATTGGGGCACCCAGGAACAGACTCATGGAAGGCCAGAGTCAGACGGAGTAACATGTAGGACTAGTTTACACTGGTTGGGCTAACCCAGGCAAGTACAGCGCTCAGCAGAGCCAGTGTCTTCCTACAGCAAGTAGAACAAAAAAAATATGTTTAGAAACATTTTTAAAACGAATTACAATTTTCAAATTTTATGTTTGTATAAAAAGGCAATGTTTTCTCTATGAAATACACCAAAGTCAAAACAACTTGGAACAAAATCAATGGCTTCTCCAAATGGTTCAAAATTTGACTTTCCCACCATTTCATGATCAAAAACAAGAAAAATAACTATTCAGCGGTATCGTTTTGAACATAAATCACGGTACTACTACTAGGCTGAGCTTGGGCTACCCGGCTAGTACTACTAGGCAATAGGACTAGCCGGGTATCCCAAACCCATTGCTGATGTGGGCTAGCCTAAATACAGTTAAGGCGTTAAATCCATGGTTACATACATTTAAAACTTAACAATTCAAGCATCCAATCAACCAACTTTGCCAATTTCTTAAAATTGTACAAACAAACAATTACCATGAAATGATGAGCTAGCACCGAAAGCATAAGGGCACCCAGGGGCCAGGAACAGACTGCAGGGAAGGCCAGAGAGTCCGACATTAATGGATGGGGTTCAGCATGCAGAGCCAAAGTAAGACGTGTAGAAATATTTGACACTGGTTAGGGAACCGGCCGGCCAGGTACTACATTCAGCAGAGCCAGAGTGGAGAAGCTTGATTCTTGAATCTTTCCAGTGACTTCCTATAGTCTACCTACATAATAAAGAAAAGGAAAAACAATGTTATGTTTGTATGAAAATGTAATGTTTTCTGTATGAAAATATTAACCATATCCTGACCCACAAGTAGACTGTGTGCAATGCCAATGGACATTCAAAGTAAGACTAGATTTCTGCTGATTTTACGGAACAGTGGCTAAAAGCCATGTAGGGTCAGTAATAATTTTGAGCCCTGTTTATGATAAATTGAAACCCAAAAGTGTTTATGCTTAGGCCAAAGCCAAAAGTAGTCCGACCTAAGGGTAAACATTTTAAATTGAAGAAATGATTTTCTGTCATAAATAATAGGAAAGGTGAGTATCTTCAGTTTCTGGAACTGTGTTCAGCTAAGCATATGGTCTCTCGGATTTGCTGTAACACACTTTAAAGGGATCTAGTAACTTTGTTGAGATGTGCAAAAACTGATGAATGGTTGATGCAATGTATACTGTTGTTATCTCATATGTCCTCAGGGTATTGTGTGAAAATTTCAGGTCAAATGGACAATGTATGGCCAAGTAATGAGCGAAAATGCAAAGTGATATTGGGTGATATTCACCATCTCACTGCATTCACTTTGTACAGGGATGAAAATCTCGCCCGGAGATTTTCTTATCTAAATACTTCAATCATACATATCTTTGTAATGAAAGGGAAATTTGAAAAACCGAAAGCTGTCCCATGATTTTATTGTTAATACGAATACAACAAGGTATAAAGGAACCGCTAGAATTACAATTTTATTTTGAGGATTTGGACAATGTTACTAAGTCCCTTTAAAATAATGGAATTATGGAATTTTGTAAACATTGTTTTCTTCCAGAATTAAAGAAGTGTTTTTGGGATAGCTCATGCATAGGACAATTAATTGTACCACACAAATTTTGCATAATACCGCCCTCTTGCGATGGGATGGAATTCAATCCAGATTAAACATATATTTGTATTTAATGCCATTATTTTCTTTCTTTTGTATACATTTAGGGTATAATTGAATGGGAATATGATACAGTTTCATGTATTTTTGCTTTAAAATGAACTAATTAGTTAAGTAACTTAAATTCATTTTGTGAGGAAAATACTATATTATTTTAGTGGGAACCCTGCTACATATGCTATGTACAGCAATGTTTTCACACTATGTATGCACACTTTTTTTCTTCACATTTTCACTGAATTAAATGAACTTTAAAGGGTGACTAAATTACAAACGCATGTTGACTTTTGTTGATCTGTAATAATGAATACATCACATATCTTTTGACTATTTGATGTACATTTTTGTCATATTTGTTATATTATTTTTTCTAGTACTTTTATTCTACCTGCTAAGCTTCACAGCTAAAAAAAACCCTCCAGAAGCAATTGACTTTTGTGACATCATATAATACCATTCAACCATCAGTCAGCTAGATGAACAAAAGACATTGGTAATTCCCTTCCTATCAACTGACCACTTGTTCACAATAGTATTGCATGTTTTATACAATGCCCACAAATGCCCATGATGTCACAAAAGTCAATGATGGAGGGTTTTTTTTAGGGGTGGAGCTTAGCAGGTAGACAAAAAAATAATATTAAAAAATATGACAAAAGTGTACATCAAATAGTCAAAAGATATGTGATGTATTCATTATTACAGATCAACAAAAGTCAACATGCATTTGTAATTTAGTCACCCTTTAAATCCAAGCAGCAAAACATAAAGAAAGTTGATATCTGATAACATTAATAAATCTTGAAACACAATTAAAATACAAGGGAAAATGCCTTTTGTTTTGTACATGCTCCGATGGGTGGAATTTGTAATTTTCTTTTTTGTTTATACTGATATAAATATTAAAGTGATTCAGGTAAAGTGTCAGATATTGCACAAAATGACATTTGAGACTTCAATCCTATATCAATATCATTGTAAAATACAATTGAAAGATTTGTGAAAGTTTGAAAGAAAACGAAAACCGTTTACCTCGTGAAAAAAGGGAATATTGATTTCATATTTTATCACCGAAAACTGATGGCTTACCGTAAATTTGTCACAGGAATGATGGTCCCGCCGTTGATATGCGCACCCGTACATGTACACATCGGCTCAGCTCAACAGTCGCGGGTACATCGACTCGTTGAATTGCGCTGCCGTGTCTATCGGGGAGGTTCAGCCCGTGATCGCGTTGCCTGCATGTTGCGCGCCCGCCGGGTGGGCGTGAACGTAATAACTACAGCTACCGTAGCTACCAAATAAAAGCAACTCCACGTACGCATATTCTGAATTTCCATTGTTCTCTTTCAAATTTTCTTATATAATTACTCACTCTCCCTCTCTCATATAGTAGGCAACATCCGCCATATTGTGTATTCATTTTTCATGGAGACAATCGAATAGCGGGTCAGACTGAAAGGGGGCACACCGTATATTTTTTTCTACAGAATTTCCCCCCTGTATAATACATTATTGGCTTTCTTGCAGTGGCATGACTATTTTGAAAAGTGGGGGTGGGGTCGTGGAAGGGAGCAGGGATGGTGTGGGAGGGGTATCGCACTATCGACCCTCCCACAGTAGGGAGCTTTTGCAACTTTTCACTCGAAAAAATGTGCAGTGTGTTCCTTACCTTGGAATATACTAGAATTCAAGAAAGCATGACCTCGGGACCACATGATTGAAACCATTATAGAAACAGGCATACACCCTACATGCATGTCTATAATATATAGGCTACATTTGGGGAGGGTATGTGGGTAGATTTGTTGTATGTATCACCTCGGAAGTATGCTAGTTGTGCAAAGGATAGATATCCCCCACCATTCACCCTGTCATACCCCCAATCTATTCCTGTGATGTTTATATTGCATGTCTATATATAGGCGACATTTGGGGAGGGTATGTGGGTAGATTATTTGTATGTATATCTTTAGAAGTATGCTAGTTATGCAAAGGAGAGATATCCCCCACCCTTCACCCTGTCATACCCCCAATCTATTCATGTGATGTTTTGTATTTTTATGGCAAATTATTAGGGGGGATGCGCCCCCAGGCAACATCACTGCATGTAGAGGTTGCTCCCCATGTACTCCTTATTTTTTAATAACACAGTGAATGAAAGATATAGATTTTCAGACAGTGTGAGCACATTATTTATCTTTTATGTCAACCAGTTGCAAATAACTACAAGTCTGTTTTGTGTTAGTATCTAACATGCGCACACACACCCACACTCACACATACTCTGCGGATACATCACTACACAGAGCCCACATTTACATTCAAGTACAGTCAAACCTGTTATAGCAGCCACCTTTTTATAGCAGCAAACCTGCCTATAATTGCCACCAAACATGATCCCTTGCAGAGAAAAGGAATGTAATGGAACCTGTCTATAGTGATCACCTTTCTACAGTGGCCACTTTGATTGGCAGTCATGCCGGTACACAGGTTTGACTGTACATTTTCATGCTTCTAGCCGTTTTCCCCCTTTACCTGGTACTATGTGTGCATTTTTTACATTTCAAACTAACAAAATCGCCTGTTTGTGTATGCTGGTAAATTGTACTTTTTTGAAGTAGGATTTACATTCCTGAAATTTGAAGCAATGCAAATGGTTGAATAACTTGTGTATTTACACAGCATTTTCACATTTTATGAAAATCAATTATATAACAATATGCAATTATTGTTATTTGGATACTTTGTATTTAATTTTTCAATAAATGCAGAAGCAACTGTTACAAAAAATGAAATACTGGGTGATTGATTCAACTTTTGGATGTGTGCAGATCATGTAGTGTCTCTGTGAATTTATTTATTTATTTATTTATTTATTTATTTTGGTATACATTTCAAACTGATCAGCAGCAGTGCTGAAAGGATCAGTGTACATTGAACATCAAAACATACATAGTATAAACAATACAATATAGCAATTGTTACATTCGAATTTGAATGAATTGGAACAACAAAATTTACAAAAGTAAATCACTATAAAATAAACAAAGCTACATTACACAAAGAATAAATATCAGATCATTGTGCATAATTGTGTCTCATACATTGTCCACCTAGCCATTTGGTTGATCCTGATCTATGAAAAATACAATTGAGTTGGCCGACCCTTCAATACCCTGCACATAATAGGGGAAGCCTCTGTGAATCCAAGCAAAAGGAGGGTTAAAAGGACAATTGGCATAGTGATACACACTCACATTTCTTCATGGGTGTTATTAGCAACTCCAATCATACATTATATCAATAACCTTGTACAATTATTCTGAATTATATTATTTATTAGTATTTCATCTGAGAAAAACAATGGTTTGTTTGAGTTTTAAAAAATGATAAATTTATGTCATACAGGGAAACCCCGTTTAGCTCGCTTATAACGAGGTACCGTACTGCCCACTGATTTGAACTACAAATTAAAAACATCCTTTTTCATTAAATCATAATTACCTTTATCACATGTAATAGAGAAGACATGAAAGATATATTATCAAATTTATTTTGATTGAATTTGAAAAAGATAACAGATTGTTGCTATGAGCACTATTCGGTCATTGTTACTTCCCGCAACAAAACTTATCTTTGTTGATACAGTGGAACCTCCTAACAAGAGGTACCGGATACAGCGATGATAATTTTACACGTCAAGGATCTTTGTATTTTATTATTTTTAAGCCCAGACACAAGATACCCGACATAAGGTATTCAATCCAATTGTGCCTGAGGTGCTTGTTATAATAAGGTTTTGTTAATTTTTGCCAAAATGTGTGCGTGAATAATTCCATGCTAAAGAGTTGTATTTGAGAAATGAACTGTTTATGCTATATATCAATTTGAAGGCCTTATCGGTAGGGCCTTAACCCCTTGACCACAGGAACCAAGTGGGTTGTGTACAAAGTCTATGGGGATTTCATAAACTCGTAGGGAACGGGTTAATTTGGCATCAGCATGGTGAGGGATCTGTGGGCAATCACTGGCCGAACATCCCTGCCACTTCCCACGGTCGACGTCCACATCTAACATGTCTCATACGCTAGAAGTCCTGCTCCAATATTATGGTGTTTTTGCTCAGCGACGTACAGAGCTTTCAACGACGCAGGGAGCGATCTATTGCCCCGTTCACCGCGCTCAAATAACTTTCGTTGACAAGCAGTTTCGCTAATTTGGTGAAGGCGGACGTACATTCGTAGACTGCATGACGTCACATCTCGTTGTCACAAGCAATGTATAGACAACGCATGGCTGGCTTGTATTGTTAACACGCCAACTAATTGTCTATGTACTACACATGATAGCAATGTGCTGAATGTTTACCTCGCTACAAGCATGTTGATTGGTTGACCATAGAGCTGTATCGTGCCGTCGCATAATAACCGGAATAATTCTGACCAAAGTGTGTCGCAGATTTAAACCCAAGAACGGTCGGCCCGCTGTTACTGTAGGAAATTCTTGATTTTGCACACGAACTGCAGGATTCCCCGTTTGCAAAAACCTGCTAGCTTAGTTCCTTGCTAATGGACGTTGTGGGTCCGTTTCCCGCAGGGTATGAGCATGGCGACTGAAGGGTCTGCGAGAACTTGGGTGTTGGCGGCCTGGTTATTTGTTCTGGGTGGTGTGGTATAGTGGGTGTGTAGAATCTTGATGGGTCTTGAAGAAATCTATAGAGAGGGTGAGATTTGTGAAAAAAGGAATGCAATCAGATAAATAGTAATGTGTAAGTCATGTGCACTTATTGCACAAAATGAACCACAAACATGTATTCATGTAGTAAAAATAGGATTTGATTTCTAATTAACATGGACCAAATTTGTTATTTTCCCTTCAGTTTGTTATTCAGCTGTTAGGATCGAAGCTACACTATAATTATTGACTCTAATTTTATTCCATTGTCAATTTTTCAGTAGCAGTTTTCATCTGTTTTTCAATCGGTATACAGTATACAGTATGCCTAATGCATTTGTCTCTAATAAGCAAAATAATAAATCTAAGGTCCACATTCTGAAAATATTGCAGAGATACAAAATAAAATCATGCTAAAATAATTTTCATCATTCTGAAAATGGTGTAAGGGAATGCAAATTCTACAATGCATTGTGAATCTTTTCTCATGTCCAGTAATGTCGGCCCTTGTTTATTGAGATTTTCTGTTATATAACATAACAATCAAGCCCATGATAAGTTTTCAAAATATGCGCTCAATGCACATTCTTTCCTCCTCTGACATTTATCTGTGTTGTTTTCCCAGTTTCGAATCCCAGTGAGATCACTTTGTGCAAGTATAGCAATTGACACACAATGGTATGCCAAAATAAACTCTCATTGATTTTGCCTGCTAATTTGAAGATGAAATTCTAGTTTCAGAACACAGATCTATCATTTATCTCTGTCCACAGTCCAAGAAAAAGGTTCTCAATGAATTACCTTAACCATAAGTCAATCGGGGTCACCACCAGCACAAATCGTGTGAGTCGTGTCAGCATGCAGATTGCACGTCCATTCTATCGGTACTCGGAAATCCTCTGTGTATAATGTCGAAGAGAACAGCCACATCCAATGCTATAAAATGAGGATAAAAATCAAAAAGTTGCTTAATGATGGCAATTGGTATGGAAAGTCAATTGCCTTATGTAAGACAAAAAGAAAACACTGATCATCCAAGGTTTTTGATTGCCAAGCCTAATATCTAATCATTAGACTAATGAAAAAAACTTGTCCTGAAGTAAGAGATTTGCAGATTAGCCGGGGGGGGGGGGGGGGGGGTGGGTCACACAAGGGAGCAGAGCTATGCGGCTTTGTACGGCAACAACATGGGCGGCGGGCCGGTACAGAAAGTTTGACATATTTGACGTAGTCGTACAACATTTCCGAAGCCGAGAGTATGATTTAGTATTGGTTTAAAATTTTCGACATTTTCGAGGCCGAGACCACGGTTCTTCGTACTTTACGAGGTCAAGACCGCTAAAGTATCATCTCGGACCAGTAAAAAATTGAAATTGGGAGGTGGATCAATCCACCCAATGCACCACCTGACCACCACAATTCACAATGACAATAATTTATTTATTTTGCAACATTTCACTTTTGTCTTTTGAGTTGGACCGAGTACTACACAGACACAGTGCATTCCAGACCATAGACCTAACATTATCAAAAATGAGCATCGATAAAAAAACACAAAAAACGGATTACCCATTCTATATCAAATTTGAGAAGGCCCATCATTTCATAATCGTAAGTCATAACAAAAGAGATATCAACATAACTAGATCGGCAAATCTATTGCTTTCATGGCCTCTTTGACATGATTATCATTGTCATTTTCACAGTGAAAAAGACAATAATAATGTCAAAGAGACCATGAAAGCGATAGATTTGTCGATCTACACTCAAACTTGAATTGCTGATTCTGTAATTGGGCTCTATTGACTTGGGAGGACGTACCTTAGACGGGGCTTCGATCGGCGCTGAGCTGTCCCGGCCGTGCATGACCGTGCACGATCACCTGCAGCTTCGATCACCTGCAGCTTCTCAGACTCAGCTCTGCATGCATCTCAATTATCAACCAAATTGTTGTTTTTTCTTCTTGATGAACCTCTAGAGTCTAGATCTCCTCCCAGGCCGCATTCTCATTCGCATTTTATTTGTAGATTCTCAAACGGTTTCTTCAACAAATTTGCTAGTGGTATTTAGTACACAATGCAAATATGCACAGTACTTCGCTCACTACTACCGCTGTAGCTGTACGCGTATCGTACACGTATTACGTACGTACCGGCTCTCTACGAACGTACGTCTATGACTAGCTGTATGCAATATAGCCGGGCGGGGATCGGACACAATATAGCAGGCACGACAAGGTCAAAGGTCACCAAAGACGTTGATTAACGCTTTAGAAATCAAAGATTTAAATGATAATTATCTTCATACTAAAGGGACATTTGAAAAAATCGAACCCTATTTTATTCCTCTCTTACCATAAGCTAAACAACACGGTAGAAGAGAAACGAGGAAGCTCCAAGTCATTTTCGTGGATTTGGACACTTTACATGATTCACTTTAATCATAATTTGTAATTGGCCATCAGGTGAAATAAAAGTTTAAAATGGCAAAATAATTCACGAGGGATTGAAAATTATTGCAATCTAAAAATTTGACAATGATAGATATCTTCATACTAAAGGGGCATTTGAAAAAATCTAACCCTATTTTATTCTTCTCTTGCCATATGCCAAACAACACGGTAGAAGAGAAATGTGGAAGCTCAAATTAATTTTTGTGGAGTTAGTCACTTTACCTTTAAAGGCATGCCTGTAAAGTGTCTAACTCCACGAAAAAAACTTGGAGCTTCCTCGTTTCTCTTCTGCCGCGTTGTTTAGCTTATGGTAAGAGAAGAATAAAATAGGGTTAGATTTTTTCAAATGTCCCTTTAGTATGAAGATAATTATCATTGAAAATCATTATTTGAAAAGCGTTGTCAACGCTTGTACGATAATGTACGATAGGCCATCAGTATTCGGGGATAAAATATGAACTCGCTTTTTTCACTAGGTAAACAGTGTTCGTTTTCTTTCAAACTTTCACAAATCTTTCAATTGTATTTTACAATGATATTGATGTAGGATTGAAGTCTCAAATGTCTCTTTCGGCAGAATTTTACACTTTACAGGCATGCCTTTAACTAAGAAATATTTGTACAGTACATTGATTCCTAACCTGCATACAGGCATCCATTACAAAGAGTTGATAAGCAAATGATCCCCTTCCCTACAGCAGTTGATCTTGAGCCTACTAAAAAATGGAAAAATAAAAAAAAAAATAATAAAACAAATTAAAAATTAATTAATAAGCCCCCCCCATAAAAAAAAAAATGAAATCAGTCTAACCTCACCTAAGTTACAAACTCAGTACTCAAACAATATCTAATTGTGACATCACACTAATGCATGATGCATGATGCAAGCTATTTCTGCCTACTGTAGATATTCTGTGGATGATTTCAGGAAGTATTCCCCACGGTATGTGCGATGAATTTAGAAGTAAAAGCAAAAGAAAATTGAACAGCTCTTTTGCACACAATCTTACTCTTAGCTCCCAATGGATGCCTTGAAATTGTGGGGCTCGTATGGACATCGCAAGATACTCTTACGATAAATTTTAAGAGACTGTCCATATTTGCAAGCCAAATTTCAAAAGTTATGAGGTTATTGTCTTATACAGAAAGAAAATGTAATTTAATAGCATGCCTGAAACAATTACTAATTACTAATTACTAATTTCAAGCCCTAATTATTAGGGCTTGAAATCTCTTTTCGTGGAGTTATAGACCTAAAGATAGTAAAACGTCACAGCCATTTAATTGTGCATTATACTTGTATAATTTTTTTTTTTTAATAATTAATAATAATAATAATAATAATATACACTATTTATATAGCGCCTACATGTAATATGATTGATGATCATCTCTAAGCGCTTTACAATGATATTATTACCCCGGTCATAGGATACAATGCAAACCAGCACACATTGTGTGCACCATCTCCACTCCCTGTAACTCCCTACAACTTCATGTAATTGCAATATTTGCAACGACAATGTTCACAGCTAGTGCGCGCTGGTACGGTGTACAAGGAAGGCATGGTAACTACCATACGCAGTGCTCAAAATTAGCATAGGCCCGCTGGCCCGGGGCAACTAAAAATTAGCTTCGGGCCACCAAATTTCATTGATCCTAAATTCTACTGGCCCGATCGGGCAAGCAAATGTAACATAATTTGTTATGTTTATCCTTGGACCTTGTTTTGGGCCAGCAGGTATAGGTTTCGGGCTACTAGAAGTTGACAAATCTTGTTTTTACTTGCCCGACTGGGCCACAAAGCAAAAATGTTAATTTCTAGCATTGCCATACGTAAACATTAATGCGCCACCCTACGACCTTCGAAGTGATATTTCACATAAAATAATTATTTCCTTATCGTAAACATGGATTGTTTTCCTTCATGAACTCACACAGTAGGATGAACAAATAAGTCAAGATTTCATCAGTTACGAATGTTGAATGAACAACCAGGACGGTAAGCCGGGCCGTGGCGCCGTGCGACAGTCAACAGTTTAATATCTAACTACTGCTTGTGCAATACTAATAGGTTCCTTGTTTACCCTCCACCGCCACCCATATCATTTGAAAAGCCAAATATACTCGTACTCCCTAAAGAAAAAATGGTACCACGTCCACTGTATGCAGAATTTATTAAGCCTTATTTCAATGTAAAATTCAAACTTTTTACTTCCGTGGTTCTGGAATGAGCGATTGATGAATGGGGTAGGTACTATTTCGTCGCCCGAACGATATACTGTACATACGGGATAAAATTAAGCATTTGGTCATGTCACTTTCATAATCATATATTTTAGCAGAACAACGATAGCTAGTATACTATTAAAAAGGAAATTTTCCAAGGATTTCACAGATCCAAGCCAATTAGTTGAAAAGACATCAACAAATCTGAAATGTATCGTGAAACTCGACCCGTTCAAGTGAGTAGTGC
Source organism: Echinarachnius parma (assembly GCA_037951105.1). Taxonomy (NCBI): domain Eukaryota; kingdom Metazoa; phylum Echinodermata; class Echinoidea; order Clypeasteroida; family Echinarachniidae; genus Echinarachnius; species Echinarachnius parma. The sequence goes on from JBAMJV010008820.1 coordinate 44,044, forward strand.
GCCGATAGATGCCTGGTTAATGCCTGGTTACGTACGGTAACGGGGAGCGGCTACCCCGCCGAGCTGCCGGGTGCGCTCCGCAGACAAAAGCCGGTGTGCGGGTTCAGTGAGTGCGGGTTCACGGTTGTACAGCCGGTGAACGCATGCCAGAGCAGGGCTACCTTCCGAATGAATAGAGTTGCACTGTATACAAATTATACACATTTACTGTTTGAAAATGTTACTTATCACTCTGAGAACACTCTATTTAATAAAAATACAGAAAATATAGTTTTATTAAAGTTAATTTTACCTTAATTCAAGCATTCAATGCTGGAATCTCCGTCACTAATAAAGGCGTCATGTCAATGGCTGCGCGCGATGTGCCGTACGCGAGCTGGTGCAAAAATTGGACATTAGGTGCATATATCCTCGAAAAAACGCAGTTAAAATACAAATTCGGGAAAAAAATCACAATAATTAGTAAGAAAATACTACTGAGATGCCAGGAAATAAAAATGGCATGACTTTGAACTTTTAAAAACATCAATTTTAAACAACAAATTTAGGGGGCGAGCCGTCCAAGAATTTAGGGGCGAGCCGTCCAAGAATCTCAAAATCGGCAAAAAAAAACAGGGGGCGAAGTGTCCAAAGTGGGGGCGACTTGGTAGGGGGCGACCTGACAGTGGGCGACCCGTCATGGAACCGCAAAAATTGGACATTAGGTGCATATATCCTCGAAAAAACGCAGTTAAAATACAAATTCGGGAAAAAAATCACAATAATTAGTAAGAAAATACTACTGAGATGCCAGGAAATAAAAATGGCATGACTTTGAACTTTTAAAAACATCAATTTTAAACAACAAATTTAGGGGGCGAGCCGTCCAAGAATTTAGGGGCGAGCCGTCCAAGAATCTCAAAATCGGCAAAAAAAAACAGGGGGCGAAGTGTCCAAAGTGGGGGCGACTTGGTAGGGGGCGACCTGACAGTGGGCGACCCGTCATGGAACCTATTTGGGGTACCGGGTATTATCGCACTAGTTTGACATCGGGCCGAGATACACATTGCTATACTGTATGTACACTAACATAACCTAACCCTAACCCTAACCCTAACCCTAACCCTATACCCTGACCCTAGGATGGTGGCTATAGGTCAGATTAGTGGCTATGGGTCAGATTCAGTGGCTATAGGTCAGATTCAGTGGCTAATTATAGAATGTGTATCTCGGCCCGGTGTAAAATCGCACTACTTCCTCATCGGATCCAGTGGCCAAGAGCACGATCATGACCCAGGACCAGCCCTAGTTCCACTGATCTCTAGATATGCTTTACGGTTGAATGAGTAAGGGCGGTATGTGTGCTCTGCTACGACGTTCTGTTGATTTGTATGTAATTCTAGCATATTGACATCGATGAGTTAGAGCCAATGATGCTAATTACCATAGTAAATGTCGCTGGTCCGTAATCGGGCCCCTGCCCCCTGATATCCGGTATGAAAAAGAATAATTGACAGAAAACGACAGATTGCTCCTGGAAAACCCTTGGTGGGATCATTGGGGGATGCCCCCTCATCAAGTTTATGCAGAAAAAAGTGCATGGGACTAGTAAAACGGGACCCATGCGGGTCCCACTTTTTTCTACATAAACTTGATGAGGGGGCATCCTCCAATGATCCCACCAAAGATTTTCCAGGAGCAATCTGTCGTTTTCTGTCAATTATGCTCCGAAACTACGCATTTTCCAGAGTTGTCAATTATGCTCCCAAACTTCGCATTTTCCACATTTATTGAGCTAACGTAATAATTTCAAAGAGTGGGGCTAGTAAAACGCATTTCAAAGAGTGGTCAATAATTGTAATATTTTATGCTCCCAAATTTCGCATTTTCCAGAGTATGACTGAGCTAGTAATAATTTCAAAGTGTGGTCAATTATGCTCCCAAACTTCTCATTTTCCAGAGTATTACTGAGCTAGTAATAATTTCAAAGGGTGGTAAATTATGCTGCCAAACTTCGCATTTTCCAGAGTATTATTGAGCTAAAGTAATAGTGGGGCTAGTAAAACGGGACCTACATGTATATGCAGTGGCGTAGCTACGGGGGGGGGGGGGGGGGGGCACGTGCCCCCCCCCCCCCCCCCAATCGTTTGGCAAAAAAAAAAAAAAATGTCGAACGACCCGAAATTAGGCCAAATATGTCGTTATCATTCATTATTATC
>JBAMJV010008821.1:0-129082 GCA_037951105.1 Echinarachnius parma
ATCAAATCGTTAGATGTGGATACCGTCTGCCTAATCGATGGCGTATTCTATCGTGTATTAAGGGGTTTATATAGTATCATACATTAATAGTATCATAACTATCATAATGATCAAATTTGAGATACATTCCAATAAAAACTAAAGCATAGAAATACCTTTTAGCATCCATATCAAATCTCAACTCTTTATTTTAAAAGAAAACAACATATTTTGTAATGATGTACCCTATAAATAATGGACGCGTCCGCACAGGTGGTGTTCAGTGCATACAGCCTACGCTAGTCCGTCGCGGAGACCCTATAACAACCACTACTCTATGCCACTAACAGTGTATTGTGCAAGGTTGCGCATGGTTTTAGTATCCAGCTTCAAAACAAAGACTACCACTCACAAACAGCTGATCTAGCTACCTGGTCCGTGGCATATGAATATTGGCTTCGTAGATTTTCTACGAACGAAGCAATATAAATAAAAGAAAATGAAACTTTTCAAACTCGGCCTTTCGCGGTTAGTACAGTGCCGTTGTAGAACCTGCCAGACTGCACGATGCCTATCGGATAGGCTAACTAGTAAGGAGTACCTCCTTGGTATAACATACATTCCGAACGCGACTATTTTCGATGCATTTTCGACTCGGTCGTTCGTGAACTGGGACAGTTTGCGATCGCTACTTATAACTGAGCAAATGGGGATTACGTCCCGTGCGTAAAAGTGCGCAATATGGATTCGCGCATCTGATATACCAGTCTGAATTGCCTTTAAAGTGTCCGTGCGATGCAGCTGTCTATGAATGTGGTTTTACGGTATTACGGTCAGAACAAATCGTATGAGTTATCGGAAATGTTTTACTCCGCTCAAAAGTAGTCCAGTTTGGACTGTGGCGAATTTATTTTGTATCTGATCTGTCCGCTCTTTCCCGCTAGATGGCGACAAACCCCACTAACTTGTCTATTAAACCTCACTTGGCTGCCACAAGTGAGGTAAGACAGATTAGTTGCATTTTGTCGGAATATCGAACAATTCGGCGACTGAAGTTGGGCCTTTCAAATCAGACGGAACACGTCATATTTACGAAATTATCGTAATATGTAGTATATTGCGATGTACGAGTTCCGTACAAGCCCCTCACAATGAGTTAAAAATGGCGTCGAGAATAATCCCATGGTAATCGCATGGGCACCGCTAAAAATGTAACGGCTATGCACAAAGACTGCCGCAGAACGATATCACAATTTCCAGATATCTTAGAAAATCTGCCGTAGATTAACACAATTCATAAAGCAACCGATGGTTTTGTGATCTAGGCATAGGCCGTGACTGCACTGTGCTGTCATTAGTTAGGTGACGTGTTTGATACCCGTGGGAGGTAATTTTCTTTGGGATCTTTCCGCGTTTTCAGTAACGTACAATATTTTTGATCAGTTTTCTTACATTACATAATACAGTAATCTTGTTAACCTCATACTTGAAAGTTTAAGAAATGTCAAACGCAAATGAACAATATGCATTACAACACATAACTATATGTTTTGGTACCGTTGTATAATATCAAATAGATGCCCAATATTTTGCAAAGAGATGTGTAATTTATCAACAATGCATTTAATCACCACCACTTACGGAACGAATTAAGGTTCCGTACGCCCAAACATTCGCGAGTGCACCAATTCTATTCATGCGTACATTTGTAGACAATAGAATCACGGACGATGCGTTCGTCCTAGACAAGAGGTAGTCTTCGTATGCAGACTTCAGAACACATGTTGCGGTATGGTGATGCTTTTTCCCAATGATATATTTTCTAAAAACCTATTTTTCTGAACTTTTTGGTGAATGGAATGGACAACTCAAAATGTTACCTTTTTTATGAATATTATTTTTGGGTTGTGGTACCCTTTAAGTATGAAATATTTAATGCTGTAATAATTTCAATATCGACATTTGAATGAATAATAATATATAGAATTAATTAATACAAACATAAGGCCACTTACGGTTAAAGTTGATGACGTGTTTAATATACAAGTAGCAGACAGCGTCTCATTGTTGACAATTCCCATTGCGTCCCTTTTAATTAATACACGCCTTGCATTATTACATATGAAACTAAAACGACCGCGTTGTGAAGGTGTGGATCCTGCAATGCTTGAGTTGTAGTTGAAGGAAAGTAACATGTGGGCGAAGAGATGTTCATGACGAACATTGCGTGTACATGTATAATTAAGAATTCCAGCGCCAGTACCATAACCCATGTAACCTGCAATGTAATACATAGACATGCTAGAGGTAAGAGTTATTTCACATTTGACATAGGAGTATTTCAGTCTATTGAACAATGTTGAAAGGGATAATAATTCAGTTTTGGTTTGTGTGTTAGGTAATGAAAACTTAACTGTAAAATTTGAGAAAACAAATTTAAAGACAGCATCAACTTTAGTTGTTGGATGAAAATCTCTTCAGAAAAACAGTAGCTGAAATATCCATGAATATATACGATTGGAATAAATGCTCGGGCCCGAAATGTATTAAATAAATATAATAATAGATGATTATAAATAATCAAATACATTTTCAATCCTACACATTTTTGAAAATATACCAAAGTGGTTTAAAATTGTACTTGATGATATCTCTCTTGAAATATTATTTTCAACTAAACATCACATTCACGTTTTTTATTTTTTTTATAAACTATGGTTGAAACATTCAGGATATCTTGATGACCCCCTTTTGTGTTAACGGCTTGTGAATGAAACCAGCCATATTCTACCATTCAAGCATCATTGAATTATAACTTTTCGTTTTCAAAGATGAAATAACTGACACGATTTAGTTACTAAAATTCAGTTTGACAAGAGCTGTACTATCCTTCAACGTAATCTGATTATCCATGTGCGGGCGAATTAATTTTGTAAAATACCCACTAAGTTACCAAAGAGTTCCAGTCAGAGGAGTGTATAGCCGAAAATATAAGCTTTATCTTACCGAAAATGTGATTATTAAATTCATAAAATATATATTACATGTCTTTTGGAGGTTGAATTGTGGTGTGCCTGGACGTAAATCTTTGATTTAAATTATTTTTTTTAATATTATGAGTGAACGGTCTATTATACCGCATATGTACGAAGGTTGGAGTGGGACTACCTGTATTTTTAATCCAATCACCGCTTGCTGTTGTTTCACAAGAGTCATGGCTCTGCAATTGTATGGTAGCTGAAAAAAAGAAAAAAAAAACATATTTTGTTTTATTTATTTTGTGTCATTTCTCTGAAAGAAAAGTATTTATGATGGGATACAACCTAATACAATAAACCCCTAACAGAAAGTTCCGCAATTCAAATTTGAGCGTTTATATTTCTCTTGTATATGTATAATTCTACATGAATGTAATATCACTGGAAAGCCTGTTTTTCCCCTTAACATTTATGCCCCATTTGTAATGATTGTGTCATCATAAAATGTTCATTATACCTTAACAATTAGGAGCCAAGTCAAAAGTGAAATGTTGCGAGATTTCAAAAAAAGAAAAGGAGAATACACCTGTGACATTTATGCATTACCGCCTCAACATTAAACACGCTTTCCTCCAAACAAAGGAGACTTCACTGTTCATGCTGTTGACAATATTACATTTTCTGCATTTTGCAAAATTTCGCTGTGACTTGACCTCATACTCAGGTGGAATGCACATTTCATGGTTACATAATCAGTACAATGGAGGCATCGATGTAAAGGGGTAAAAGCAAGCTTTCCAATGATATCAAATTTATGAAGGGTTATACAGTATTAACAGTATTGATATGAAAGCTCGAACTGAAATTACAGAACTTTATGTGAGGAGTTTATATATACTATATAATATACATAACAAATGCGAATCTAAATAAGTCACACAAATATAAAAACAATATCACTAATGGATTGAAATAATTGAGAGCGCTTCTGACAAGCAATGCGTATAATTTTTAGCTCTGAAAAGAGACGAAGAATAAAACAAATTTAAATCTTACTGTTCCCAGCTACAGGGTTAATCAGGTATAGTATGGTATCACTCGAAATATTTTGTATGGAATGGTTGATAATGAGGTAAAGAACATTGAACAATCAGACTGTCTGACAGTTGTACGGGATTAGAAAGTCACGGAAATGTTCACCTGTTACATTTGCCGTACTAGCAAAAACTGCAAACTGTTTATTGGAACACGTGGATTTTGTGCATGACACTTCAATCCAAATGGCATTGGACTGGGATAGAAAACGACCAGAACCGATGATATTTGGACTTCCTTTAGAAGAAAATATTTCATCGTTGTTTCCCAAGTTTCCCGCAGTTATCTCAACACCACTCGGATCTTTAACTTGAATGATGATATTCCAGTTTTCTGTAGTTGTTATCGTTATGTTCCATCGGAATGTGCCTGACATCGCTGCGTTTATCATGTTTATGAGACAAGTGAAGTTTAACATGTCTCCTATATCCAATGTGTATCCTTTAGATGCCAGTGTGAACGTAGAATAAATATACAGAATAAAATGTATTAATACAAATTTGAAGTCATCAACATCAATAAACAAGGTTTGTATGTGTGTAATGGTCTCCAACTTGGACTCTTTTATCTTGGTAATATCATTATAAACAATGTATTTGAAATACCTTCCCTTGTTAGATGAACACAAAATATAAATACAAACAAATGATATAACACTGTTGAAGAAAAACTAAACAAGAATAAAAGGCATGGTTGTGTATAGTTTATATCAAATTTAGCATATGCACCATTTTGCATAAACTACAGCTTGTTAGTATTATCATTATTACAAATACCAATAATATATTAATATTACATTATAGAGAGACGAACTTACTTTGCTCAGAAGAAATATCGTCATCCGATACATTGAAACATATGTCCTTGCTTGTGTTCGACTGTCTGAGGTTTCTTGTTACGTCACAAACCAGATCATGGTCATCTTAGATACAAGAACACAAGTAAAACCATGAAATATGATGAGTTATAATGAAAAAAATATATATATCCAAGGTCCACATGAGACACGCATTGGAATGATTTGATACATGTCTAGCAAATCACCGTTATCAATCTACACCCCCTTCGCAATTACCACAATAACATCTTCAACACGTCAAGTATTGTGCTGGTTTGCCAATTGTCAGAATTCAGCAAACTGAATTTGTATGATAAGGATATATCCAATGACAAAGTCTCTTTGAGGCAATGGTCCCGTACGGTTGCAGAAAAGGTTGCAATTGATTGTGAAGTTGCGATTACTTGCCACTCAGAGCATGTGACTATAATAATGCGCAAATCAGATTGGTTCAAATGTGCATACCTTTGAATATGCAGTCAGTTGCAACTATACAATCAACTGCAAATCTGTCTGGAACAGGGCCCCGTGCACGAAATTAATTAATTACCAGCAATAGACGGGGTGAGCTCATGAACCAGACATGATGTACAAAATGTGACATAGATGTCGAATAATCAAAATGTACAGAACATTATGTTGGTAAACAGGAGCAAATACAAGACATGAGGCATTTCATAATAAGATAATTATTTTTCCACCATCGTGAGCATTAATTTTATAAAATTAAATCACATTTTTAAGGCTGAATTGTACATGTTGTATGATGTAACAAGTTTGCAATAAAACAAAAAACGTGTTATCAGTACAATGTACATGAACAAAACTAATTGATTATAATTGTGGCTACTTATATAGTGCACGTTCCGTCTTTCGACGCTCGCGGCGCATCAGGTTTTTATAAAGCATCATTCCACACTTCTTACCGCAAGTCTCATCTGACGACCCATCTCCTTTGACATGCGTGATGCTGTTGGTCAGAATGAAGAAGCACGCGGCAACGCCGAACATCCCACGAAGATAAGATAAACCCATCCGTGACCACATACTTGTACTAGACGTTAAAATCGGCGTTGGTGAACAGAACTCTACAGACTGAAATCTGGTTATACAAACGTGGAATCCATACAATTTTATTGGGAACATCAATTCTATCTTCCTCCAAGTAGAGAATACTTGTAATGGTTTTATTCATTACACAAAAACGTAATCCAATCCTATCACAACGTTATACATGCATGGGAAAGAATTACTGCTCACATACATGTACATGATGTATGTTCACCCTCGCATGGATGTCACGATAATTCAACAACTCCAAAACGTCAACAAAAGAATTGAAAAATGTCGTTGATTATCAATTATCAAATACAAATAATACCCACAATAGGTCGGGTTTTTCTCTTTGTACTAACCTATTTGCTAAAATGAGGTTTGGGTAGGTCCAATGGCGTAGCGAGGGGGGAGAGGGGAGGGGGCGGGGCTCTTGCCCCCACCCATAGGTTTTTTTTTAGCTGGTAGTTTAATTTGATTTTAGGGATTTTTATAGCTCAAATACAAAAGTTTATGGGGGCTCGATCCGCCCCCTGGACCTCGCCAGATGCCCTGGGATAAGACCAAACCAGCGCCTCCTTGCAAAAGTGTTGGCTACGCCACTGGGGATATTCTACAAACTGCGCCAAAATCGCAAAGCGGCAGTAAAACCAGTGTGTGGATTCAATAAATGCGTTCCGTATCATACGCCAGATCATGAATACAATACAGGCATTCTCTTTCGGAAAATAATGTACAATATGATTGTTTGTTTTACTTGTTTGCCTATATTCTTACCTCCCATGGTTCTTTGCAATCGTCCTACTTGCATTTGTTCGTGTATATCATTCCACAACGGGAACAACCTCTTTTGCAGTGATCCTTAAACTTCATGCTTTTCAAATGTAATATTTGCGTATACCAATTACTCTGAGTGATATTAGGCAGTTAAAAAAGAGAACACCGTTTTGTTTTTGCCGAAAAGGGTGAAATTTGAGATAAAATTAAAACATCTACTGCTCATTAACGCGTACTAAAATCGTGAGGCGCGCTTGAACGCTTTTCATTCAGTCATACATAATTAAAGGACCTACAGAATACAACGTACTTTGACACTTATTCCATAGTTGATGACTTGAATCATAGGTATGCCGAAGAAAAATCCATGAAAATAAACACTGTAGTGATTTAAGACTAGTTTTCTGATGCCAAATCTCACTTAGCAGCCAGTTTACGCCCCACCCACATTAAGCGTCCGGAATCAGCAGCGTGATCGACGTGTGATTGACAATTCATTTGCTTACGTCATGACGCGTCATCTACAGAATTTGGTTCATTAGTCCGGTCTTTAGATGACGTCACATTTTGGCGATTTAAAAGGGGCGTTCCAAGGACAATAAGATATTTACCAATTACTCCAAAATCGATTGATTTCAAGAGAAATGACTGCTAAATTCTTTTTCTTCGGGAAAAATTACATATAGAGAGCCGAATTGTGAAAATTAGGCCATCTAGACGCTATAGTTCCTTTAAGGGAGACATTTGACTAATCAAACCCATCTCATTCTTCTGTTACCATCAGCCAAACAAAAAATACCAATACAAAGATCTAAGTGATATCGATTGAATTTGATAACGTTAACAGATTGCTTTAATGTCTCTAGTGGTGAATGATTGTCACATGCAGGAAATAATAGTGTTAGTAGCAAAGGTATAATCAAGGAGAGCGATCGATCGCCCCAATTTGGGGATTTTTAAATTATTTTGTATTTCCCCTCCCAGCTCCGGACTTGTAATATCGGATTATGATAGATTATGACAGATTCATGAAAACAGTTTGTATAATCACGCTGCCTCATCCCCCCTCCCCCCCCCCCCCCCCCCCATGTAATCCTCCTCAGGTTGTCTGCCCCACGATATACAACTCCAAGGTATAGGATATCAGATACGAATAAATGGGCAATTCCACGAAAAAGTGGACATGAACTCAAAAAAACAATTGGCTCTGTTTCAAATCCTATTGATTTTTTCTGGATTATTTTTCCATACAACATGATCCTATGATTATATCTTTCAGTCTCCTTATAGGAGAAACGGAAACCATACATGGAACTCCACACATGGGACTACCCTGTGCAAATTTAAGGAAAATCCTTATATTTTCCAAATTTTCTGGTATTTTTATTATTTAAGGCACCAAATTTGATGACTGATAATCAAAGTACCTTTTCAGATTAAAATTTCAGTCTTTTGAGTGCTCTAAAGTATATTTTTTAATTAATAAAATCCTCCGGACAAACTGTAATGTCCGTGACGCTAAAAAATGTAATGTCCGTGACGCAACGTTTTGTTGTCTAAATCACTTATACCTGGCCCGTTTCGTGAAATCCAACTTGGATTCAATTCATCATTGCCTTGTTTATAATTGAATACCTAAATCACCTTTGTGAGGTCTCAGAACTCACAGATGTTTATGGATGCAAAAAGTCATGTCCAAAAAATGTAATGTCGTGACGGCGCACATTTTGCAGAATTACTCAGTAACGTATTGGATAAATGTTCTGAAACCGTTTTTGCGTACTTAACCAGGCTATTGCTTTGTAATCAATATAAAAGTAAGACTGTAGGTAGAGGTATGAATTAGTAGTGGCATTGGAAAGTCATGAAAGTACTGTCTGTTTGTAATGTCCGTGACGCTGGAGTTGCCCATATGTTTGTCGACGTCAAGCCTCGATGGCCTTTCTGAATGGATTTGTTTTGTATGATCATCACGGAAGTTCTTTCACATTTGGTTCCATCGTCATGATCGTGCTCAGTCAGTCATCAAGTGGGAAAGGGGGTCACGGGTGCAGTTGCCTCTCCTGTACATGATACCTCTCAGTGCCCCCTTCCCCTTTGCTATGAGAATATAAAGCAATATTAAGCTATCCCAAAACTTATTGCCAGTTAACATTGCCGGCGCCTCCTGCAATAAGCCAGTTCGTAGTTATAATCTGCGCATGCGCGTATTTACTTCCGGGTATTCGGATATTCCATCGATCGTGAGAATCAAAGGAGCCACACGTGCAATTGAATACGAATTATTTGTTTACGTTTTTTAAAATCTGGATCAGGATCAAAATAAGACCATCGTTTTTGTATTCACCACATCAAAGGTTAATAGCATAATATGTACTATTTCATAGAACAAGAACCGGTTTGATAGAATGTGTTATTCATGTGTAATGATGATATTTATTGATCAATAATTTCACCGAGCCTTGCTTGGCCTGGCTACAACGCACTGGGTATGTACACACGTAGGTGTACATAGCATTGTGCGGAGATTATCGTCTTCCGCTTGCTGCACTATCCAACGCAAAAACGGTTTTTGCCGGCTGATTTCTCTCTACATTTATTAGCAAATGCAAACAAAATTTCGTTTATGTGATACACAATTTATATAAATTGATAATGATTACCGACTTTCTTGTTTTGAAGACCGCAACATGTAGAAAGAAATATTATATTCCGTCTGTTTTCATTGCCGATGTCGTCCTAAAACATAGCGTTTAATTTTGAACGGTATATTGTACGAATGGGCGGTATGCTGATCGCCCGCCTTGTAGCATTATTGCGTGTGAATGATTCACCTGGATCATTCACAAGAAAGATGATTACAAGAAAGTTGATATTATATGGAGAAAAATCGGTAAATTCTTGAATATACTTTACATCAAATGTGTTCTTTATGAGTTTATGCAGCTGCTCGTATAATTTCTACTTTGATTTTATGCATCTAATGTTTGTTTTATGCTGTCAAACTAAAATTATCCTGTAATATGACATGATACCATACACTTTACTGTACGTTGATGGCCCGTTGATGGAATATCGGACTACGCCCTCTGACGTCACCCAAGCTCCATAGTCTAATTATGAACTGGCTTATACACCTGTCTTGATTGCCCACTGCCCCTTCACGTAAAGCGATTTAATACAATTTCATTTAACAATTCCAGTTCAACATTTGACACATCATTAATACACCCATCATCATTACCCACTGGCGTAGCGAAGGGGGAGAAGTGGAGGAGTCCCCCCCCCCCCCCCCCCCACCCACCCCCTCCCACCCAGGTTTCGTCTTGCTTTTCAGCCAGTAGTTTTAATATTGCTTTGAAATAAGTAAAATCCACAATCTTCCGTGGGCTTCGCCCATGGACCCCCGACAGTGGCCCTATATAAAGGCAGGCCCCCAAAACCTCGCAGGCTGGAGCCCCCTCACAACTCCCCCCACCCCCCCCCCCCCCCCCCCCGCCAGTTGTATGATTTTTATCTCAATATTGGTTCTTTACTTTATGCTCACCTGAATGCATCAGTATAACTAATATATTGATACATACATTTATAGTGGGAACTTCCGCATTGCATTATAAGGATATAACACCGATGGAATAATATTTCTATCAATTGTATATGGCAATAAGTGAGTAAAAGCAAAGTGATATTCACTATTTCATTGCACTGACTTTGTACAAGTACTATCGAGTCAACTTTCGCATCATTCTGCAAACAAGTGGATTCCATGCATATTTGTGTTTGCGTGTCACTATAAATAGTATGTGTACGAAAATTAAAGGGCAATAATTATGTAACTCAAGAAAAGAGTTAATACTACTTTATACATCTTAATATTCCTGTTTATTATATGTAACATTACTCCGACTCAGATTTCTGCTTTGGAAGAAAAATGTAAAAACTCTATCGGCTTTACCACTATTTACGCGAACACTGGAGGCCGCCATTATTAGGTTTGTACGGACCTCGGTCAATGATACGCATTAATGCACTTCAATAGCTCCAATTCAAGCCATTGTCTGAATACTTGTGGTAGATGCGCATCTACAAGTATTCAGAGCTTCATGAAAATGTATAGAATATTTACATGGGCAATTTCACTGTAATTGCCCCTACATGTTAATGGTTTTGTAGTGTATGTTTAATAGACACACATTTCCCTTTAAAGGAGGGGGGAAATCCCGGCTTTGATTCAGGTTTATAGCTTTAAATATGTGCCTTTATTGATATACCACACTCTTTTTTTCAAAGAAATCCTTAAGTTGGGAAAAAAGGGAAATTTCATGCAACTTTTTTGCTTTATTTCGCATCGGCGTTCCATGCTCCTAAAAAAGTCATTTATAGCAGAGCTGGAATGTGCGCACGTGTCACCCGATTCATGACATCACAAGCAGACCGCAACACTGAGGAATGTGCATGGTTTGCATGCAGAGCCTATGACTTGCTAGTAAAACAAACTCGTTTTTGCTTGTAAATTGAGGCTTAACTGAAAGTGCTTAAGAATAGCTAAGAAATGAATTGTAGCAGGATGCAGCTACACATCTGAGTGTATATGGTCCATGATATAAACCTAAGCAAATGTTTGCAAATATTGAAACAAATGGAAATAATATCTTTGTGTCAACGTGAGTATTGCATTCAGCGTGTACGTCTATGACCGAGCTAAACTGCGATTGCCTGCATGTGACGTCACAAAGATGACGTCATTTTTTTTCGCCCGGACTCAGTTTTTTTACGGGGGTTCTGAAAGTGATTTTACAAGTTGATTTTTTTTATTTTACCGGGTTTTCCCACGAGGAAAATATGTTTGTATAAGTAATCTTCATGAAAATCTACCTTAGATACCGTAAAACACAATTTTGAGGCAGTTTTCTTGTCACCATACCTTTAACTTGCCTGTACTGTTTAAAAATGTCCGTCCCAACTGTACGCCCCATGCCACAACAGAATATTTGCTTTATAAATAATGTTAAAATCTGATTTACCACGAATTCTGTAAACTCACATCACACATTACTGGTAACCAGTTCATGTAAATAATTATGTACTTTAAGTCAAGTATTTAAATTATTTTTAACGACAACTGACAACTCAACCAACGATGTAAATAATAATATTCAATCTTGTATATCATTATTTGTAAAAAAAACGAATATGACATTGTGTTTTAGTTTTCATTGTTGCGTTTGCATTTATTTTCACAAAATGTGGTATTCTCTGAGTAAGAAATATAAACACTGTATGTATTAAAGAATCTGATTATATGTTGCATTTTACCAAATTACATAATAGTTCTGAGTTATGTCTAGTTTCATTGTGTTTTTTTGTTTTCATTTCCAAATAACATGTACATAAGCGCTGTGGACCCCATACAAATATACAACCTGAATTTTAATGTACAGCGTCTTGCAAAAGATCAAGATAAACTTATTCAAAGGTACAATATATTTATATATTTGTTATCAATATCGAATAGTTCAATACTACTGTCGTAAGTGAATATCCAACCGAAACATTTAAGTTGCAAACTATGACAGCAATAACTTATTCATTCTTGGTATAGATCACTAATTGTAAATAAACGAATATGTCAGTGTGTTTTAGTTTTCTTTGTTGCGTTTGCATTTATTTTCACAACATGTGGTCTTCTCTGGGTAAGAAATATAAACACTGTATATATTACAGAATCTGATTATATATTGTATTTTTTAAATTACATCAAATAGTACTGAGTAATGTCTAGTTTCATTGTTTGTTTTCATTTTCAAATACCATGAATATAATCGCTATGGACCCCATGTAAATACACAAACTGAATTTTAATGTACAGCGTCTTGCACAAAATCAAGATGAACTTATTCCAAGGTAAATTATATAACTATATTTGTTATCAATATCGAATAGTTCAATACTACTGTCGCAAGTGAGTATTCAACCAAAACATTTACATTGCAAACCTTGGAAGCAAAATTTAGGACAGATATTTAAAGGGATCTAGTAACTTTGTTGACATGTGAAAACAGTTAAAAAAGGGTTAATAAAATGTGTATTATGTCCACTGAGTGTTCGTTGAAAATTCCACGAAAAAGAATTCACTTTACTCTGTACACAGTTATAATTTTCAACTAGATACCTTAAAATCAGAACACTATTTATAATCATAATAAAATCATCATACAATCTTAAGATCGACATAGAAATTCGGGACACCCGGCGAAATCTGCTTCATATGTCTACTTATACTTTGATTACAACTAGGTATGTCTTTTCCGGGGTAATAATGTAATAGTAAAGCGCTTCATATGTCTACTTGTACTATGATTACAACTAGGTATGTCTTTTCCGGGGTAATAATGTAATTGTAAAGCGCTTCATATGTCTACTTGTACTATGATTACAACTAGGTATGTCTTTTCCGGGGTAATAATGTAATTGTAAAGCGCTTCATATGTCTACTTGTACTATGATTACAACTTCGTATGTCTTTTCCGGGGTAATAATGTAATTATGATTACAACTAGGTATGTCTTTTCCGGGGTAATAATATAATTGTAAAGCGCTTAGAGATGATTATCAATCATTATAAATCGTGTATATTATTATTATTATTATTATGTGATAATCATTACAGTTCTAGGCGAAATTTTTGACAAAATAATGACATTCGCTTTCTCACGAAAAGAGTGCACAATCCAGGCCCCGTTTCATGAAAGGGTCTGTATAGCTAAGACTGTTGTCTTATCTTATCTGGCGCGGATGTACGGTGCGTTCCGCACAGAGCGTCGACAGCCGTTGGAAATTAAAAAGCTTGGTTTAGTAGTTACTAGCTCCGCTCCAGATAAGGGCCTCGTTGCAGAAAGAGATACAATCGATTGTAAGTTACAATTGATTGTAAGTCTGATCGTGTGTTCTAAATTCGCAAATCTGATTGGTTGAAACACGCAAATTGTCTGACTTACAATCAATTGTAACTTACAATCGAGTGTATCTCTTTCTGCAACGGGGCCAAGAAGAGACAACTGTCTAAGCTAAGACCCTTTAATGAAACGAGGCCCAGGTTACCATGCTGACTCAGCCTAATACCCTGCAAAGAAATAGTATGATCATGACAATGAAACAATGTGGATGCATCACGGCACCATGAGGACTTGTGCAGTATACCGTATGTATGCACATTCCTTTCAATCAGAGGTACGTCCAAAGTTATACCCCCGTCACACCTACTAACTACGCTCACTACGCTCTAAATTGCCTATATTGCAGTATACTAGTTGCACCCTAGAAGCAGAAATGAAATGCGAGTAGAGGGATCTCATGGTTACATCGTAGCCATGTTGACTATTTGCCTGGAATTGCCCGATACTTCATATCGAAAAGAACGTATTAGTTAGTTTTTCTTTTCCAAAACGTAGTACGCGGGTTCTTAATTTAAGATGTCTTTCGCACGAGTGTCGTCTAGCACATCATACACGGGGTCTCCATTGACGGCAGAAACATCACCGTCTTCCAGAGGCACTACACTAGGAGCTTGCAACTGACGACTTCCATATTCATGATCCTCGACAATGCCCTGTTTGGATACAGAACCGTCATCCAGAGGTACTCCACTTGGACTAGCTTGCAACTGAAGACTTCCACATTCATGGTCGTCAACAGTGCCCTGTTTGGTTACAGCACCGTCATCCCAAGACACTCCACTGGGACTAGCTTACAACTGAAGACTTCCATATTCATGGTCCTCGGCAATTCCCCGATTGGGTGCATCCCGAAGGCTACCTCGCGTCGGACTCAGAGGGTGATTCAAGTGTTGGTACTCGTCTTCGTTCCCTTCCTGTCCTGTCGGACTTCGAGGGTCTTGATCATCCAGAGATTGGTATGTGTTGTTCTGAGGACGTGCAGTTTCGTAGTCACCCTCAGCCGATGACTGCTTCTTTGTTGCGTTCATCCTTGGAGTTTGCAAATAACCATCCCGTTGTATTTCTAGCCTGTCATAGGGTTCGTTGGTCGCTGCTGCTGGCGTGTCTGACTCAAAGGCAAAAAACAAGTGTTGGTACTCTCCTTGTCCTGTTGGACTGCCTATCCCTGGGGAAGGTTGGACCTGCTCGTATGTGTGGCTATCTTGATCCAATTCAGACTTGGACAAGTCAGACGAAGTCATGGTATGTGTCTCGTCTACGTTGTTACTCACCGATCTGTTGTCTGGTGTCTCATAATCGTCAAAGGATGCTCCCGATTTGAATGAGAGACTCTTTCCAGAAATTTCTCTTTTCAATTCCATGGGATCCTCGTATTCAGATGACATCCGTGCAATTTCACGTCGAGGCATTCCTCTGTCATGTATGCCTTCACCTTCTTTCGAATATTTTCCTGGCAAATCGGGGAATTCCATTGGCTGCCCAGTCGGCTCGATTGCACTCGGGGACATGCTCAGAGGTTCTTCGTACGCATAGGAATAAGACATCGTTGGTTCTATTTCCGGTAATGACTCGGAAGGCAGACTTCGGGAACCAGGCGATAGCGGCTGTGGAGTTTCATCTTCGAATGTTGGATCCACAGGTTCGTACCAACGTCCACCCTCGTGGTCACTGCGTTGCTGTTCCTCAAGATTTGCATCACTTGAAGGCGTCATTACTGCTTCGGAAAGTCCTCCATCATCCAATTCAATGGTTGCATACGACTTAACATCGCCAGGCATGACGTCCTCATAGTCATGTCGCTCATCACCATCCGTCTTCCTCTTTCGTTCTTCAACTTTCTTCTTCTTATCATCCTTTGAATGTTTACTGTCCATCACCTTCGAACTGCCGCGTGATCCGGATGTGTACCGATGGGTTTTAGATACCTCTGAATACTCATGGGCCTCTGCATCACTGGTCTTAAAGCCTGGGTTGGTCACGGGTTCGCAGTCATTGTCCCATCTCTTGGATACTTTATCTGGGTTCCTCTCCTCATGTGGAACCCTTCTTCGTCTATCATAAAATGTAAATGATGAAAATGTATACGAAGCAATTTAAACATTTTATGGAGCTTTTTCATGAAATTACATATTTTAAATTTCAAGTTTCGATATTAAAGGACACAACCTAGTAGTAATTATTGTACAGTAGTTCATCTTGTTATAAATTTGCAACATTCTAGCTTTAATTTGAGCTGAGAGAAATATGATGAAATTCAGCCCTGTATTGATTTCGGGAGGGGAGGGGGCACAGCTTATTGCAGATCTATTTTAAATGTTTCTAGTTGTCTATAATGCCTGAAGGTACTATTACATTATTGTTTTGAGCAATATAAAATTGATGTAGTTAAACAGAAAATACAATACAACAATCGTTCGAATTTTTGTCCCGACCCAATATCCTTGTCCCAGCCTTCAAAGTTATTAAATAAACATTCTACATTTTTTACACCGTTCCTTATTTACTAACTTGTTAATATAACAAAATAATACACTGCATATTGCGTAGACTTTATCCTGTACCTTTTTCTGCATACGAAGACGATAACTATGATGATGGGCACCAGGACGACCACGCCGGCTACCGAAGCAGCTGTCACAATGGTCGTCACGTATGCAGAGGGAGAAAGATACAACAGAAAAAACGGAGATGTCTGAACACATGATACATGGAGTACCAGGGTTATCCAATCGAAGGTGTTTAAACGTAGAGAATAGGACTGGGCCAGTATTTCAATAAAACGTACCTACAGTGGACACCCAGCCTGGAATTCAAATGAACATACATGTGTGCATATGTATTTTTCTCTACGGGAACAAACAATTTAATCAACCTTCAAATTAGTCATTTTTACTCTGAACTGAAGAAACCCTCTGCAAAAGACGATTTTGCCGCGCGCTTCGAGCGCATTATAATTTCTCAGCCCCCAATAGAAAACTATTTACCCCCGGCCCCCCCCCCCCCCCCCCCGCCTTTAAATTATGGGCGTACAACTGTGGGGCATTAAGCTCTCCCACGGATGACTTCAGAAAATGTTGCCCCCCAATCGAAAAAAACGTATCGACGCCTCTGTTGTCGTTATACCTCCATTAGTAGAAGCGTTGGTAAACATTGTAGTAGGAGACCGACCGGTCGACATGGTTGAAGTTGGAGTTGATGTGTCAGAAGTCACATTTGTAGTGGTGTTGCCTTCTCTATAGATGATGAATCGGACGGCAATGTTGGCAAGAGAAATGTGTGCATATCCGCGGCCCTCAAAGTGTACCTGTGCAAGTTATGTCGTAGAACAGTAACAAAACAAGGAAAACACATTTCATGTACAAGTTTACAACACTTCATAATGTTTTGAACATGTATGTGTAAGATTGACTTATATTGAAGATTCCTTGAATACTACAAATGCTCTATACGTCTACATAATAAGTTATAGCTTATGCCTAGGTCACAAATGCTCCAATTTGGGATAAGGCGTCTTTTTAATTATTGGTATTTATTTATTTATTTATTTTATTATTTTGATTTTATTATTTTTGTTTTATTGTTATTATTATTATTATTATTATTATTATTACTATTTATTATTTTATTTATTTATTTATTTTTAATTTTTTTTTGGGGGGGGATTGAACAATCTCGCGGGGGCGCAATAGTGTTGTGACTGTCATGCGGTCATTGTGGCATTTTCCCTCACCGTACAAAGCATCTGAAGCTTTTAGCGCGGAGTGAAAAATTCCCGAGTGAAAAATGTAATGCATTGTACGATGTGCTGATCGTAATACCGTAAAGCCACGTCGTAGGCAGCATCGCACGGACACCTCACGGGCCCATTCCGGACACTGTATAGCATTTTGCCTGAATATCCTAAAATTCTGCGACTAAATGTTGGGCCTTTCAAATCATACGGCACTCGTCATAATTGTTTCCGAAGTTATCGTTAGATTATCTTGCGATGCAGGTAGGAGTTTCATACAACCCCCATACAATGAGTAAACAATAGAATAATCCCATGTTCGTCGCATGGGCCCTGCCGAAAATGTACTTCGTACGATATCCCAATTTCCCGATATCTAATAGATAATCCGCCGTAGAAAAAAATAATGAGGCAACCAAGGTGTTCGCATGATCGTTTAGAATTTCGCGTAAAACGGGTTCCTTTTTTACATGCGTTCGCGAATATTTGAAAATTAGGTGATATTTTCTTGAAGGGTCATATCCCGGGGGCAACATTGTGAATGATTATTGGAAATGATGAGTGAAAGAGGAGATTATTTAATTATCGTGTACTATATTATTAATTGATGGGCAGTCAAATATAACAATGACCAAATCCTTTAGTATGGCTCGCTTTCTCTAACGCTGAAAACATAATTACTTGAAATTCCGATGATATTCAACTGTATGATAAACAATAACTGAAATAATCGACACTTACTGTTAAAGTTAATGACGTGCTAATACAAGAACCATAAAGAATGTTCTTAAAGGTGATTTTCGGATCCCTTCTTCGAATCAACAAACGCCGTGTATCATTACAAATGAAACTGAAACTACCGCTTCGAGAAGTACAAGTACTTGGTCCAACGCATGCTGTGTAGTTGAAGGAAAGTAAAATGTCGTCGAAAGGGTGAACATGGCCCGAACAGGTGAAATTAAGGTTACCTCTTCCACCACCTTTCCCGTTGTAATCTGAAATGAAAAGCATCATGGGAGAATTTATTTCACGTTTGACATGGGAGTCTGTAAGTCTTTTGAAAGGGGTAGTTCAGTTTTGGTTGGCTTAGAAGGCGCTTCAAGAAATATTTTTGTGAGGTAATAAAAACCTAACTCTAAAAATGGATAAAACATACAATTTCAAAGACAGAATACACTTTGTGGGATCCAAATTGCTTCATGAATATATCCGATTGGAATAAATGATACAATAAATTGTCTATAACCATATCCTACACTTTTTTAAAAACATACCAAGTGGCTTGAAAATTGTAATCGATGATCATTCTCTCTATTTGATTATTATCTCAACCAAACATTACATCTACGTGTTTCTTTATTAGATAATGTTTTAACATTCAGGATATCTGGAGGGCGTCATCTTGTGTTATCGGCTGCTTTTTAAATGAAAACAGTCCTGTAACTTAGCCGTTTACATGTCGTTCTACCATTTAAGCATCGCTGAATTATTACTATTAGTTTTCAATGATAACGTACACGTTTTGGTTTCTAAAATTCAATTTGACCAGAACTGTACTATCACCTGGACATCTGGAGTAATCTACATGATTGACCATGTGCGGGCGATTTAATGTTGTGAAAACCCCACTGAGTTACAGTCAGGGTTATGTACAGCCACAAATAAAAGCACCAGTGCCCCGTTTCATAAAACTGTTGCAATTGTTGTAAGTGTCCAAAAACTGCTATGGTAACAGCTCCAATGCCCCATGCTGATTGGCTGTGGACCTACTAGTCACAATAATTAAACACTTACAACAAGTACAAAAGTTTTATGAAACGGGGCACAGATCTCTTACAGAAAATGTGATGAGTTTCATCCAATATATAATACATGCATTTCGGAGGCTGACTTGTGGTGTGCCTGGACGTATAGCTTTGATTTAATGTTTGTCATATGAGGACGGTCTATTATACCGCATATATGTACGAAGGTTGGAGTGTGATTACCTGTATTATCATTATTCCAATCACCGCTTGTTGTTGCTCCA
Organism: Echinarachnius parma; assembly: GCA_037951105.1. Taxonomy (NCBI): domain Eukaryota; kingdom Metazoa; phylum Echinodermata; class Echinoidea; order Clypeasteroida; family Echinarachniidae; genus Echinarachnius; species Echinarachnius parma. The sequence continues at coordinate 19,436 of JBAMJV010008821.1, forward strand.
CAAGAGTCATGGCTTTGCAATTGTATGTTATCTGAATAAAGAAGAAACAATTTTTTTTTTTCAATTTATTGTGTGTCATTTCTCTATAAACAGATAAAAAGAATAGTATTTATGATGGGATGCAACGTAAAACATTACAAAAAATAAGCCTCTCACAAAAAGTTCCGCAATTCAAATTTGAGCGTTCATATCTCTTTTGTTGATTTATTATCGGTACATGAATATGTTATCACTGGAAAGCCAGTTTGTCCTCTTTGCATTTGTAAAACCTCAAACTTAATTGCAGAACTGTTTGTGAGAGGTTTATATAATAATATCCATAACAAATGCGAATCTAATGGCCCGGTCAGATATCAACGGATAGCGGAAACGTATGCCTAACGAATAGACAATTTGCGAAATTAAATTATCCGGTGATGAAAGTCGTCTCCATTGCTTCATGTACAAAACATAGAATAACGTACATCACCGGACAAGGAACGGACAAGAAACGCATAGAACGGATGAAAAAATTTCGCTCAGTCTCCGTTTGACATATATACGTTTGCGCAATCCGTTGATATGTGACCGGGCGATAAATAAGTCACAATAATATAACTAACATGACTAATGATTGGAAATTTTGGAGAGCGCTTCTGACAAACAATGCGTATAAATTTCAGCTTTCTTAAATGTAATTCTTTAGTACCTCATACAACTAAACAATACTACAAAAAGGAAAAAGACTGACTATTAAACAAATGTAAACCTTACTGTTCCCAGCTAGGGTTAATCAGGTATTCTAGAGTTGTAGCTCGAAATCACTCGAAATATGTTGTCTGAAATTGTTAATAATGAGGTAAAGAACATTGAGCAATCAGACTTTCTGTCAGTTGTACGGTATTAAAGGGATAGTTGAGTTCTGGTAAGGAGAGTACAGTTTTGGTGAAACTGAATTTTAGTAACCAAAACCTGCACCATTACATTACAAACTAATAGTTATAACCAATTTAGAAAGGAACACAAAATTACAAATGACGTAGTAAAGATCATGTTATCATTCAAAAAGAGCCGTTAAAACATAAGAGGGCGCTCTCTAAACACTCATCCGTTTCAACCATTTTGCATAAAATATTGTCCATGTGATGCTTTGTTGAAATAGTGATTAGATAGAGAAATAACCAACAACTATTTAAATACCTATTTTGTAACTTTTTGAAAAGAGGAAGCATTTTTTTGAATTTTTAACGGCTGGTTCAAAATTCTCTAATAAACCTGGGGCCCCGGGCTTATTACAAATTGTTATATTTATGGATATTTCAGCCGTCTCTGAACCGATTTTGATCAAACAAAGATGATTTTATTATTTAAATATTATACTCTTTCAAATTTTACACTCAGTTTGTCATTACCTCAGAAAAAAAAGGTAGTCTAGCGCCCTCTCTACCAAAACTCAACTATCCCTTTAATAAGTTAAGGGCCCCGTTGCAGAAAGAGATACAATCGATTGTAAGTTACAATTAATTGCAAGTCAGATCATGTGTTCTGAATCCGCATATCTGATTGGTTGAAACGCGCAAATTTTCTGACTTACAATTGATTGTAACTTACGATCGATTGTATCTCTTTCTACAACGGGGCCATGGAGATGTTCACCTGTTACATTTGCCGTGCTAGCAAAAACTGAAAACTGCTCATTGGAGCACGTGGGTTTTGTGCATGACGCTTCAATCCAAATGGCATTGGACTGGGAGAGAAAACGACCAGAACCGATGATTCCTTGACTTCCTTTAGAAAAATATATTTCATCGTTGTTTCCCAAGTGTCCCGCAGTTATATTAACACCCTTCGGATCTTTAACTTGAATGATGATATTCCAGTTATCTGTAGTTGTTATGGTTATTTTCCATCGGAATGTGCCTGACATCGCTGCGTTTATGAGACAAGTGAAGTTTAACATGTCTCCGATATCCAATACGTACTCTATAGATGCCAGTGTGAAAGTAGAATAAATATTCAGAATAAAATGTATTAATGCAAATTTGAAGTCATCAACATCATTAAACAAGGTTTGTATGTGTGTAATGGTCTTGGACTTGTTTAACTTGACCGAGTTTTGATTGGTTCGTATGTATTATCTAGATTATGCTTAGTGCGCACTGAACAAGCATGCCTGATTTGTTTTTTTGTTTGTTTTATTTTTATTGTTGTTAAAATAGAAACAAAAATACTTGAGTGCTGGTATGCACTGTATTTAAATATTTATATTAATTGCTCTCTGATTATTTGCTCTAGTTAAGATTGTTTTTTATTTGTTATTTATTATGTAACGTTATTCTCTAAACCATGCTCAGTTTGTTCAGTGAACACCGAATTTTATCGCATTGTCGATGTAACAAAACTAGGGAACTTGCTTGTTTTGTATTCTCTTAGACACTGACAGGGTGTGTGGCAGCGATTTCTATGGGCGTGGCCCGCGGTTAAAAAAAACCCCAAAAACAAAAACGAAAATGACATTGATACGGTTTGTTGATCAACGGCCTTCGCCCACTGGAATGGTTACCATGCCGGTCGTCAAGAAACGATCAATAAGGATGATGTCTGCGCTGCTCTGGCGTTTCGCTGCCTGGTCTGGGGCTTGCGTATCGGGAGTGGTTCTCGCTGCATGATGGCTTGGCCTATTATGTGGCGCGGTCATCCTGCGATGGGCTAGTTGACCAGTATTGGGCGGTGGTTCGTCGGCGTGACGTAGATCGAAATGATCCTTGTTTAAATTAATTGTTTAAATTAATTGTTTTTCTTATCTATTTCATTTTTTTTCTCGAATATAACCATTGCTTTTTTGGTATTCATTGTCTCAAAGTAAGGGTAATTTTATATCTCCTTTGAATCCCTAAACATCTGTCAATCATAATCTAGCCGTTGACAATGAGTTTCCCTTGTGTTTTCTCTTATAGTTATATAGTATGCAGGCCAACCCATTTTATGTAACTTAAAAGGTAATATGTATTCAAAATAATTAGTCCCTGTAACTTTAAGATAATAATATGAACAAATAAAAAAACATAGAAATAAATAAATTTAAATACGTTTAAATACTGTCACCAGCCCCGAGTTCGTCTGATAGTCACGCACAAGTGAACATGTACACCCCTCTAATTTGTATTTTCTTTTATCGACACTCAAAACAAATGCACTTTCACTTCTACTCGCACCTGCACGCACCTAACACACAATATTCACTTGTACTAGTTGTCACACTAAATTTTGAATTTGTATGGCTTTAAATGATATTTTGAATGATTATGATTTTATACCCCAGAGTAAATATTATACTACTAGTGAATTTAATTCAACTTTTAATCAAACTGGACCCAATAATAATCTTTATAGGTTTAGTTTATTGAATATTAATATTCGAAGCTTACAAAAGAATTTTGATAATTTTGAAGAATTTTGTTTTACTTTAAATACATTTCCATTTTCTTTAATAGGAATTAATGAAACTTGGTTATACTCAACTTCTCCTCCAATATTTAATATTGATAATTATGAATTAATTCATACAGATCGTACAAATGGAAAGGGAGGAGGTGTCGCTTTGTATATTCGTAATGATTTACAATATAAAATAAGACATGATATTCAAATTGAAGGAATCGAAACATTATTTTTAGAAATTATTGATGATAAATATAAGAATAACATTGTTGGGGTAATATATAGACCACCTAACAATGTGGCCGACACATTTTTAGATAAATTAGAATCCTGTCTTGAATTCGTTTCTAGAGAAAATAAAGACATATATATAGGTTTTCCCGCTCAATTTCGCGATTGTGTCAATCGAATTGATAATAGGAGCAAACGAATTCGCGCGATTTGCGATCGCCGTACCAAAGCATTATTCGAATTCGTTAATAGGCATTCAAAATCACGCCCGGAGCAAACGAATTCGCACAAAGCGCATACCATTTCGTCAATGGTCGTTCAAATTGACATGTAGTATACGTAGACGTCTCTTCGGTCAATCGAATTCGTGAAAGGGCAGCCAATTTTCAAATTATTGCTTTCGATTTAAGAAATGTAAAGATAGATCAGCAATAAATTGGCTAAAAGCAGTGGCGTTTGTATTCAGGTAAACTTAATTAATATTCAGACAAAGCATGTTATATTTGGGAAAAATCAAGTCATAAATTATTCGTGAAATTTATAAAAGGAATATAATTTTGATAAAGGTAAATTTTGCTTGTAAGGTGAGAATGAGAAAATGGAATTCGGGGAAAAAGACCCTGGCCATCTGGAAATATATAAAATAAAATGCTTATAAGCTTCATGTATATCTTTGTTTTCTATAAAGATTCCCCTTTGGCTTATGATGTATTGTTTGTCAACTTATTAGGGGTGGGGAGGGGTGATTGTGCCTCCTATATAGCTCCGTGCTATAGCGTATATCAATGTTCATTAAAGCTAAATGGGGATGTAGATGACATTACAATTGGAAAATCTTGATGATAACAAAATACATGTAAATACATCATTTTGTAAAAATGTTCAAACGTAACAAACCGCACAATGTCCTTTCCAGGGCAAAAGTAAAACATTATTGTTCCCAGTTTCGTGTGTCATATCATAATTATATATATATTCAGACAATTAAAACAGGACGAAAACTTGTATGTATATTTACGGACGACTGAGAAATGCATACATATGTCTCCCATGAAAGTCCAAGGCCCCGAAAGTACCCCCCCCCCCTCCCTCCCCTACATATACACAAATGTACATACATGTACATAGCATCCGTGTTATCTAAAACGAATGACGAAATGTTACAATTGTTTGCCCCGAAATGAAATCGAATGCTCCAAACGTGCTCATCAGGCATGACCGGCCATGCCGCGTTAAATTGTATGAACCAAGTTTACATTTGGCTGCACATTTGCGAAATCGATTGCCCATAAATGAACTTCTGTGTCTATTCGCGAAATCGTATGCGTATGCATGAATTCGCTTGCACTTATTCGGAATTTAAAAAACCGATACCAACGATACAGCGGTAACGCGCGAATTCGAATGCCCCTAAATGAATTCGATTGAGAAAAGTGCAAAATTGAGCGGGAAAACCTATATTATGGGAGACTTTAATATTGATTTTTCCTTACCTTATACTGTTCTTGGTCGACACTTTATTAATTTATTATCTTCATTTTCTTGTAAATCTCTTATTGATAAACCAACTAGGATTACCAATGTAACACACACTATAATTGATAATATTTTCTCAAACGTAATAGACAATGAACAGAATGGAATAATATACTATGATATATCAGACCATTTACCTATATTCACCACATGTCCGAATAATAAACACGTATTAAAAACTCCCAATAAAGAACATTTAACACGACGTAAGGAAACACATTGTAATGTAGAATCCTTAAAGAGAGATTTGAGTCAAGAAAATTGGAATGACATTTATTTTGAAAGAGATGTGAATAGTTCTTATGAAAAATTCATAAATAAACGTCTTTGTCTTTATGATACAAATATACCCCTCACAAGAATTAAATTAAGTAAAAAGAGAAATAAACAACCATGGATTACTCAAGGTATAATTAAATCAATATCTGCTCGAACTCGCTTATATCAAATATCATTGCGATTACCTACAAATGAAAATCAAAATAAATATATAAAGTACCGTAATAAATTAACTTCAATTATTCGTTTATCACGCAAATTATATTATTCTAATAAAATTGAAAATAGTAAAGATAATAATACATTATTATGGCAAACAATTAATTACATTTTAGGGAAGAAAAGAAGTACTCTAAATAATATTGAATTTAAAGATAATGGGCATCCCATTCAAGACCCAATTGATGTTGCTAATGCATTCAATACATATTTTAATAATATCGGACCAGATTTAGCTTCTAAAATAATTAATAAAAAGGATGATTTTTTGATATACTTAAACGATAATGTTAATCAATCCTTATTTTTTAATCCAACAAATATTCACGAGATTTTAGAAATTGTACGTTCCTTAAAATGTAGTAAATCTAGCGGCTATGGTGAATTAAGTGTATTGTTATTAAAACAAATAATTCACTTTATAGCTTCCCCGTTATTACACATTTTTAATGTATCTCTTTCTCAAGGAATTTTCCCCGACCCACTCAAAATTGCGAAAATAATTCCGATATATAAAAAAGATGATCAATCTAATATTGCAAACTATCGACCAATTTCTTTATTACCAAGCATTTCTAATTTTTTTACAAAAAATAGCATATAAACGATTATATTCCTTCTTAAATACGAATAATTTATTGATTCCTAATCAATATGGATTCAGAAAGAATCATTCTACTGATTACGCCATTCTACAATTAAGTGATAAATAATTGATTCTATTGCTAAAAAAGAACACACTGTAGGTGTTTTTATGGACTTATCGAAGGCATTCGATACCATGGACCATTGTATATTAATTCGTAAATTAAAAACATATGGAGTTAGAGGAACTGTACTTTCTTGGTTTGAAGATTATTTGCGTAATAGACAACAATATGTTATTTTTAAATTTAAAAAATCTAATATTTCCACTGTGAAGTGCGGAGTACCACAAGGCTCTATTTTAGGTCCATTATTGTTTTTAATATATATGAATGATATTGTAAATGCATCACCACTCCTAACATACGTTTTGTTCGCAGACGATACTAACGTATTTTATTCACATACAGACTTAAATATTCTTATTACAACCCTCAATCTAGAATTAAATAAACTATCATCTTGGTTCAAATCCAATAAACTCTCTCTAAATATTAATAAAACTAATTGTATGTATTTTAAAAATATACACTCTAAATATGCACCTTTTTAAATATTTTAATATATGATATGCCCATAATTGAAAAAGAAGTTACTTCATTTTTAGGTGTAATGATTGATTCGAACTTAACTTGGAATAGTCATATTGATAACATTTGTATGTTAGTCTCGAGAGGCATAGGCATTCTATTTAAATTAAAATATTGTCTTTCACAAAAGTCACTATTTATGCTTTATAATTCTCTCATTTTGTCACATATATCTTATTGTAACATTGTATGGGGGAATAGTAATAAGATGAAAATTATGTTAATTTATCGTCTTCAAAAGAAAGCACTCCGTATTTGTACACATTCATATTATATAGCCCATACTGATCCAATATTTTATGAACTAAAAACATTACAAATTGCTGATATTCACATTTTTCAAACTGTAATCTTTATGTATAAATTTTGGATAAATACTATACCATTAGCATTTCGAAATATTTTTGTGTACAATAGTAGTATACACTCATATCCTACACGACACTCATCCGACTTCCATTTAACTAACCCCAAAATTATTATGGCCTATAAATCAATAAGACACCATGGTCCAGAAATTTGGAATGCTTTACCTGACAAAATTATACACTCTGCATCTCTTTATTAATTTAAAGCTTCGATGAAAAAATATTTAATATCCAAATATTCATAAACATAATCAGGGTCTAAATTATTGTAATTGTTTCTTTATATTGACTAATTTTAAGATAACCAGTTCATAAAAAAATAATCAAACACTTATTGCACATGCACTCACCCACATGCACAAACTTGCATTTTGTTTTTCTTTCTTTCTTCCCATTAAAAAAAAAAAAAAAATCAAATACTTTCTGAAAAATCACTTGTGCGTGACACTCTATTTTATTATATACTCCAATAACAGCGCCATGTACCCCCTCCCCTCCTGGCTGCTATCGACTCAAGCATTCATGCTTATGATAGTTTGCCCCTGCATTTATTTTGTTTATTTGCATTACATTCAACTGATATAAGTTATGAATTATATATATGTATTTTTCTTTTTATATCAAATGTCACATTTTATGTTAATCAATTATGTTAATACACTTGTATTGTTATTTGAATATGTTGATTTTGATTTTTCTTTAATAAATGCAGAAAAACATCTGCTAAAAAAAAAAAAATAAATAACATTATAAACAATGTATTTGAAATACGTTCCCTTTTCAGATGAAACTAAATTAATACAAACAAATTTATATAAAAACATATTTAAAAATCTAAGAACGGATGAAGGGCTGGTTGTGTAGCTATTCAATTTAGCATATGCTCCAATTTGCATAAACTACAGCTTATTATTATTATCGTTATTACCAATAACAATGATATGTTAATATTACATAATAAAGAGACGAACTTACTTTCCTCAGAAGAATTAGCGTCATCCAATACATTGAAACATATTCCCTTGCTTGTGCTCGACTGTCTGAGGTTTCTTGTTACGTCACAAACCAGACCATGGTCATCTTAGATACAAGAACACAAGTCAAACCATGAAATATGATCAAATGATGAATTATGAAAATAAGTATATCCAAATTTTGTTGAAGATACGTATTGTAATGATTTGATACATAATTAGCAAATCACCGTTATCATACTCCACGCGCATCGCAATAACATCTGCAACACGTGAAGTATTGTGCTGGTTTGCCAATCGTCTGATTCAGCAAACTGACTTAGTATGATAAAGATATATCCGATGGCAAAGTCTCCGCGAGGCAATGGCCACGTACGCTCCAGAAAAGGTAGCAATCGATTGTGTAGTTGCGAATAATTTCGAATCAGAGCATGTAAACTAAACACAACAACAAAAGTAACTCCCCCCTAATCAAAATAGCGTAACTTTTTAACAAATAGGGTTTTAGCAACATAACTTGGCAGGAATGTTTCTAAACTTATTGGCTAACGTATCCGTGAAAATGAACTTGATCCGCCATGCCATGCATGAGTGAGCACACATTAAAGGCCAAATATCACTTTTCAAAAGTCACAAGAGTCAAAAAGTGACAATTTTGCCTTTGATGTATGGTCACTCATCCATGACTCGACGGACCAATTTAATTTTCACACAGAAGTTAGTCAATAAATGTAAGAACAATCCTGCCGAGTTATTTTGCTCAAAACCTTTTCGTTAAAAAGTTATGTTATTTGATTAAGGGGCACTTATTTTTGTGTTGGGTTTAACTGATCAGTATTGTTCGAATAAACTCAACACAAAAGTAAGTCTCCTCCTGATTAGAATAACGTAACTTTTTAACAAAAATGTTTTGAGCAAAATAACTCGGCAGGATTGTTCCTACACTACTTATTGACTAACTGTTGTGTGAAAATAAAATTGGTCCATCGAGTCATGCATGGGTGAGCACACATTAAAGGAAAGATTGGCACTTTGTGTGCTCACTCATGCGTGACTCAATGGACCAACTTCATTTTCAAACAGAATTTAGTCACAAAGTGTAGAAACAATCCTGTCGAGTTATTTTGCTCAAAACATTTTTGTCAAAAAGTGCCGCCATTTTGATTAGGGGGACTTTACTTTTTTGTTGTGTGTATTACAAAAGCGTGCATGATTCATAAACACAACAAAAAAGCAAGTCCCCCTAATTAAAATGGCGTCACTTTTTGACAAAAATGTTTTGAGCAAAATAATTCCGCAGGATTGTTCCTACACTTTGTGACTAACTTCTGTGTGAAAATAAAGTTGGTCCATTGAGTCACACATGAGTGAGCACACAAAGTGCCAATCTTTCCTTTGATGTGTGCTCACTCATGCATGACTCGATGAACTAATTTCATTTTCACACAGAAGTTAGTAAATTAGTGTAGAAACAATCCTGCCGAGTTATTTTGCTCAAAACATTTTTGTTAAAAAGTTATGTTATTCTAATCAGGAGGGGACTTACTTTTTTGTTGAGTTTATTCCAACAATACTGATCAATTAAACCCAACACAAAAATAAGTCCCCCTTAATCCAATAACATAACTTTTTAACTAAAAGATTTTGAGCAAAATAACTCTGCAGGATTGTTCCTACATTTATTGACTAACTTCTGTGTGAAAATGAAGTTGGTCCGTCGTGTCATGGATGAGTGACCACACATTAAAGTCAAAATTGTCACTTTTTGACTCTTGTGACTTTTGAAAAGTGACATTTTGCCTTTAATGTGTGCTCACTCATGCATGGCATGGCGGATCAAGTTCATTTTCACGGGGACGTTAGCCAATAAGTTTAGAAACATTCCTGCCAAGTTATGTTGCTAAAAGCTAAAACCCTATTTGTTAAAAAGCTACGCTATTTTGATATGGGGGGGGGGGGGGAGAGTTAGTTTTTTTGTTGTGTTTATATAATATGGGCACATCAGATTGGTTCAAATGTGCATAATTTTTAACTTGCAGTAATTTGCAACTTTACAATCGACTGCAGCTATTCCTAAAACAAATTATGAAATTTACTCACATATTCAAAGCTGCATTGTAGTATGTATTTTTTCGCAATATTTACAAAAGTAATCAGTATCCTGGATGAATATATAACAAGGAATTATAAATCACCATTCAACACTTCTTACCACAAGTCTCATCTGACGACCCATCTCCTTTGACATGTGTGATGCTGTTCATCAGAATGAAGAAGCACGCGACAACCCCGAACATCCCACGAAGGTAAGATAAACCCATCGTGTCCATCTACCAGTCTACTAGCACTTGTTCAAATCGGCGTTAGTGAACAGCCCTATGCAGATTTGAATCGGGTGAACCACACGGAGTAACATTTATTCATCAGTTATAAAAACGTGTAATCCATACAATTTATTTTTGAATATCCTCTCTGTCTATTCGCGAGTAGAGATTACATTTAATTGGTTGTATATAGTATTGTCATGGCTAAAATCAATTTAAAGTATTACTTTTAGTTTGTTTTGAAAAATAATAAATCAAAATCTAGCACAACGTACTACATGCACGGAAAATAAATGTATACCGAACGTGCTGTGCGCATGTTCACCGTCGCATGGATGTAACGAGAATTCAATAGCTCCAATATGTCAACAAAAGAATTGAAAAGTCCGAGGACTATCGAAGTACATTTCAAGTGTAAAGGATCAATTTTCCCACGTCAAGCCTCGATCTCGATGGCCCTTCTGAATGGTTTTGTTTTCGTTCTCATGAGTATCACTCAAGTTCCTTCACCTTCGGTTCCATTGCCATGATCGCGCTTTTTCACTGACAGTGCCATGGCCAGTCATAAAGAGGGAAGGGGGTCACGGGTGTAGTTGTCTCCCCTGCCTGTAGAAGAGAGCCCAGTCTCAGTGCAAGCTATCCAACAACAATTCCAGTTCAAAATTTGACACATCCGATATACACCCATCATCATTGCCCACTGGCGTAGCGAAGGGGAGGGGAGGATGAGTCGCCCCCCCCCCCCCCCTCCTCCCAGTTTTCGTCTTGCTTTTCAGCCATAGTTTAATATTGCTTTGAAATAATAACTTAAATCCACAATCTTCCGGGGGATTCGCCCATGGACCCCCGACAGTGGCACTAAGGCAGGCCCAAAACACCTCGCAGGTTGGAGCCCCCTCGCAAAATGCCTGGCTTCGCCACAGTAATTAGCCCCCCCCCCCCCCGACAGTAATTGTATAATATTCATCTCAAATATTTTTACTTTATGCTCACCAGAATGCATCAGTATATCTAATTGGTCATACATGTATCGTGGTTACTTCCTCATTGCAATATAAGCACAACATAACGCCGTTGGAATAATACTTCTATCAATTTTAAATGGCCGAGAAATGAGCAAAAATGCAAAGTTATATTCACTTATTCATTGCACTGACTTTATACAAGTACTATCCAGTTAACTTTCGCATCATTCTGCGAACAAGTGGATTTCATGAATATTTGTGTTTGCGTGTCACTATAAATAGTATGTGTACGAACCTTAACTATGGAAGAGTGGATTTCTTTTAGACTCACATTGTATTTATTTTATTTTTGCATAAATCTCACAGTAATGAAATTACGTACCATGAGTGGATTTTCGCATTCGCTTTGTGTAACAAATATGATAATATATCACTTATAATTAAAGATAGAATTATATCACAAAATATATTAAATACCTACTTTAAACTAGCCAGTGTAACGCGTTATTAACCAATGTTATTACCTTTTACCCTTTCATATATAATTTTTTTATAACATTTTGTGGAGATTGGGAATAAAGAGTTCCTGACGTCATCGGCAAGTCGGCTTCCAGTGATGAATATGCATGAGCTTCATGAATATGTATATAATATTTACATGGGCAATTTCACTGTAATTGTCCAAACATTTTAATGATTTTGTAGTGTATGTTTAATAGAGACACATTTCCCTTTAACTTGCCTGTACTGGTTAAAACTGTCCGTCCCAACTGCACGCCCTATGCCACAAAATAATATTTGCTTTAGAAATAATGTTAAAATCAGATTTACTAACACGAATTCTGCAAACTCACATCACACACTTCTGATACCAATATAATTCATGTACTTTAAGTCATGTATCTAAAGTATTTTTACGCAATCATCACGATCATACAATTACTGTTTTCTGACAAATGACAACTCAACCAACGATGTAAATAATAATATTCATAATATTCATTCTTGGTATATCATTATTTGTAAATAAACGAATATGTCATTGTGTTTCAGTTTTCATTGTTGCGTTTGCATTTATTTGCACATAATGTGGTCTTCTCTGAGTAAGAAATATAAACACTGTATATATTACAGAATATGATTATATATGGCATTTTACCAAATTACATAATAAGAGTACTGAGTAATGTCTAGTTTAATTTTTTTTTTTCATTTTTGACTACCATGAACATAAGCGCTATGTACCCTTTGCAAAACTAAAACCTGCATTTTAATGTACAGCGTCTTCATCTAATTCAAAGGTATTTGTTATCAATATCGAATAGTTCAATATTACTGTCGTAAGTGAATATCCAACCAAAACATTTACATTGCAAACCATGAAAGCATATTCATTCTTGGTATAGATCATTATTTACGATGTCATTGTGTTTTAGTTTCTTTGTTGCGTTTGCATTTATTTTCACAAAATGTCGTCTTCTATGAGTTATAAATAAAAACACTTTATATATGAAGAGCTCGCTTCCAAAAGACGCTAAATTCACTTTCTATAAAAATTGAGTTAACGATATATCTACATGTATAATCTACGTAGCTGTCTAGGAATCCGCATTTTTTGCGACAAATAACTCACTCAAAATCAAAATATAGAAAGTTCAATTTTCATATTCCCATAGGCACGTGTACAAAGTGGGACAAAGAAACCTGTTTTCCTCGGAAGTTGAAAAAGTGGATTTAGCGCCTTTTGGAAGAAAGCTCTTCATATGATAGAATATGATTATAAATTGCATTTTACCAAAATATATCGAATAGTACTGGGTAATGTCTAGTTGCATAGCTTTTTAATTTTCAAATACCATGAACTTAAGCGCTATGGACCCCATGTAAATATACCACCCCTATTTTTTAATGTACAGCGTCTTGCAAAAAATCAAGATGAACTTTTTCAAAGATAACTTATATAACTATATTTGTTTTCAATATCAAAGAATACTACTACCGTAATAAATATTCAACCGAAACATTTACAAATAATGGAAGCAAATAATGGAAGCATAATTTAGGAAAGATATTTAAAGGAATCTATTAACTTTGTTGACATGTGAAAAAAGTGAAAGCAGGGTTAATAAAATGTGTATTATGTCCACTGAGTGTTGGTTGAAACTTCCACGAAAGAGAATTCACTATACTATGAACTATAATCTTTACAACGACAAAGGAATTCGGAACACCCGGCGAAATCTGCTTCATATTTATACTGGTACTATATGATTACAATTAGGTATGTGCTAACCGTTAGAGTTCTAGGTAAAATGTTGTGGATGTTGACAATGTTACTAAACCCCTCAAAAAAAGTTCGGAAACTCAACTTTGATCGATTATATCACTCTTATTGTCAAATTGCATTTTTTTCCCTTTTAGTGTCATTGCAATGCATGATGATTTCCCTTTAAAATGCTACATTATTTGTCATTTATTTCAAATCAGGGAAAAAGCAGTGCGCTTCAGAATGGAGGACGGTCAGAAGTCAAATGTCGCAAAATGGGCAGAAAGTATTCAGTTGGGAAATTTGACTCTTGTGTCGTATTTTTTAATGTTCAAGCTATATCGAAGGTTGTAGCGTGTTCAAATGAATTAAACTTATCAAATTTGGTATCATTTTAAAGACGTATACACACTCTTTTAAGTGATACCAAATATAACCATTATGATTTCATTAGAAAATAGATATAATCGATCAAACTTGAGTTTTCCGAACTTTTTTTTAGGGATTTAGATCCCTTTATTACAAATAATGACATTCGTTTTCTCACAAACAGAGTACACAATCCAGGCCCCGTTTCATGAAAGGGTATGTACAGTATAGCTATACAGACCGTTGTCTATCTTATCTGGCGCGGAGCTACGGAACGGACGGGTGCGTTCCGCACAGAGCGTCGACCGTTGGAAATTTAAAAAGCTTTGTTTAGTATTTACTAGCTCCGCGCCAGATAAGGGCCTCATTGCAGAAAGAGATACAATCGATTGTTAGTTATAATTAATTGTAATTAAAGACTGATCATGTGTTTTAAATTCGCAAATCTGATTGGTTGAAACACGCAAATTGTCTTACTTACAATCAATTGTAACTTACGATCGATCTCTTTCTGCAACGTGTCCAACAAAATACAACTGTCTCATAGAACGGGGCCAATGCAGGACTGTTAACATACTTATATATCCTATAATACCCTGGAAAGAAATAGTATGATCATGACATGAAACAATATGGATGCATCACGGCATCATAGGGTGTGCAGTTTACCGCATGCATACACATCCCTTTCAATCAAAGGTACGTTCAAAGGATATAAACCGTTCAATGTTCCGGCATTAGAGAGCTTTCACAAACGCGACGGAACAGAAGAGGCCGTTCACTCAAGCGAGAAACTCGATCTGCGCATGCGCGTACCTCGAGCTTACGTTGTCTTCCTCGATAACACAACGGTTGTGACCCCTCATCTACGCGTCACTGCACTCTAGCCGGGGACGTCCCCGTCCGGAAGCGGTTCGTAACGGGGAGATGGAGACGGGGGCAGATATCCACCGTCGTCTTCCGCTGGCGGTGCATTGCGAAAGCTGCTTATTGTCTTGAACACAGGGACTTATACAAGTCTTTAAATAATGTCATTACCTCAAACGTCAAACCAGGTATTTGATCCACACTGTTGCTATCTATGGTATTAAACATGCTACATGGGTTGTCAACAAAGCGTTATAAAATATAGGCCCTAGCTTTTTTGTTTTGCGTTGTTTGCTTCTTGGGGGAGTTAAGATGCAACCTTGTGGCTTTGGACTGTGCCCAAGGACCATCGACGATATTAATGAGCTTTATGATAGTTTAATTTGATTGGACGCTCAAAAGAGCTTTATGATTCATACAGTATTATGATTCATACAGTATTATGTGTATTATATTGTATTCTTTTGTTCATGACCCTGCTGAGAACGGCTTCTAGCTGAAAGTAGGCAAGTTTACCAATTGTATATACCGTGATTAAATAGCATTAACAAAAAAAAAAAAAGGCAAGTAATACTCCGGCGACGAAAGCTCCAAGGGTTGACTACCGCATTATTTTGTAATACTTCTACATTAATAGTTAAGAAGGTCCATTTCAATGCATTATAGCAAATAACTACGAAGTCTTTTTCGAGCAAACCGTCTGGTGTAACGGTGACAAGAAGTTCGCCCAGCTGTTCGAGTCATTTCACCATGATCACTATTACTATAAGAGTTAATATATAAGAGGGATCTCATGGTTACATCGTATTCATTTTGACTATTTGCCTGGAATTGCCCGATAGGCTACTTCATATAAAAAAAGAACGCATTAGTTAGTTTTTCTTTTCCAAAACGTAGTATGCGGGTAATTCTTCATTTACGATGTCGTTTGCACGAGTGTCGTCCAGCACATCATACACTGGGTCTCCATTGACGGCAGAAACATCACCGTCTTGCAGAGGCACTAAGCTAGGAGCTTGCAACTGAAGACTTCCATATTCATGATCCTCGACAATGCCCTGTTTGGATACAGAACCATCATACAGAGGTACTCCACTGGGACTAGCTTGCAACTGAAGACTTCCATATTCATGGTCGTCAACAGTGCCCTGTTCGGTTACAGCACCGTCTTTCCGAGACACTCCATGTACATTGCATCAACCCTTCATCACTTTTTGCACATGTCAACAAAGTTACTAGATCCCTTTAAGATCGGCTTTTTGAATGAAAACTGACCTTTAACTTAGCCGTTTACATGTTTGTTCTAGCATTCAAGCAACATTTAATTATAATTGTTAGTATTAATGATAGCTGACAAGATTTAGTTAGGCACCTACTTAAATTCTGATCAGAAATGTACTATCCATTTAAATTAGAAAATATGTTATTAATCAATGTTATGAAATTTTACCCTTTCTTGTATATTTATTTTCGTAGAATTTTGTGGAGAATGCGAAGAAGGCACAGAAGGTTGCAAAAGGGACTTCATGACGTCATCGGCAAGACGGCATCCAGGGATGAATATTCATGACTTCATAATTATGTATAGACAAAGTATACGGACAATATCAATGTTGTCCCTACATTTAAATTTCCTTTTAACTTGCCTGTACTATTTAAAGCTTTCCGTCCCAACTTTACGCCCCATGCCACAACAACAAATGTTCATTGTAAATAATCTTATATATGCTCGACACATACGAATTTCGTAACTCACATTATACATTCCTGTTTAAATATGTACTCTAAGCCATGTATTTTAAGTATTTTAACGCTGCACTAATCACGATTTTTTTCTCCACTGTTTTCTGACAACTGACAACTCAACCAACGATGTATATAATATAGCGATGTAAATACTTATTCATGCATGGTGTATATCAGTATCTGTAAATAAAATAATCTATATATAAACTGCACATTGTATTTAAGTTTTAATTTTTGCGTTTGCATTATTTTATTTTCACAAAATGTGGTATTGTCTCAGTAAGATATTTAAACAGTATTTCAAATATTTAAAGAGGAAGTAGAGTTTTAGTTACCAAAACCTGCACAATAATATTACAAACTAATAGTTATTACTCCACCATGCTCGACAGGTATAGATAACTACAAACGACTAAGTAAAAAGCCTGTTTTCATTCAAAAAGAGCCATTAAAACACAGGAGGGCGCTCTCTAAAAAAGCATTGGTTTGAACCATTTTTCATACAAAATTATGCATGTGATATTTTGTTGAATTCAAGATTATATAGAGAGATCATCAACAACTATCTAAAAACCTCTTTTGAACATAAAGGTGTAAGCATTTTTTTTATTTTCTGAAAAATCACCTAATAAATTTAGGGCCCAAATTTATAACGACTGGATATATTTATAGATATTTCAGCCGTTCCTAAACCGATTTTGATCAAAAAAAGTTTATTCTGCCATTAAAATTCTATGCTCTTTCAAATTTTACACTCAGTTTTTCATTATCTCACGAACAAATTATTTCGTACAGTGCCCTCTTTACCAAAACTGAACTACCCCTTTAACATAGCAACCTAAATTTGTTATACAGGGTGGCCCAAAAAAAACGGAACGGGGCACTTCCCAAAATAAAGTAACACATGTATTATGTCCATCGGATAGAGTGTCTTTTCAAATGAACAACGATACCAAGAACAGTCAATTTGGTCGTGTAGTTTTTGTTTTAGGGCCCTGTGAGTGACACCATGTCAGGTTCTCTTTTTTGTCAATTTGTATTGAGCCAGCGCTTGATGAATTGCACGAACCGCCGTTCATATCGTTGAGCATCGCGCACTATTGTTAGTGTGCACTCAGCCGTGTGCCGAGAGAATGGGCCTGGTCGCTGAATGGTATTACGGGCAAGGAGTGCGGTTAAACTGGCATTGACTAGGTCGAAATCGACATAAATCGGCACCTGACATGGTCTCACTCACTGCGTCCTTAAACAAAAACGACCTGACCAAAATTAATGTTCTTGGTATCGTTTTTCATTGGAAAGGACACCCTATCCGATGAACATAAACATTGTGGTATTATATTTTGGGAAGTGCCCCGTTCCGTTTTTTTTGGGCCACCCTGTATAGCACTGTGTAATGTTTTGCTTAATTTTAGATGTATACATAACTATGAACAATCTCTTTGGACATACAATGATACAATCTGAATTTTAATGTACAATGTCTTTCTAAACATCAAGATATTACTACAACTACTACTACTACTACTACTACTACTACTACTACTACTACTACTACTACTACTACTACTACTACTGCTACTACTAATACTACTTCTACTATACTACTACTACCACCACTACTACTACTACTACTACTACTACTACTACTACTACTACTACTACTACTACTACTACTACTACTACTACTACTACTACTACTACTACTACTACTACTACTGCTACTACTACTACTACTACTACTACTACTACTACTACTACTACTACAACTACTACTAAGACTACTAATCCTTATAGTACTACTTCAAGTACTGGTACGAATACTAATAATAACATAATAGTATTACATGTAATGCAAAAATACTTATACTGCGCACTTACCTATCAATTAATTAGTCAAGGCAATTTACAGAACAGGATAAACATTCTCTCTCTAGAATTAAACAAAGTAATATTTATTAACTTAGCAATAGTTCACTAGAACATGAATGGTGCAAAAATGCACATTGAAATTTACAATATTTATCCATTGAATTCCCTGATTAGCTACCTTATATCATTTTGTTAGTGCGTATTTCAGTTCATTCAGTTTATTCGAACTATGGATTTAACTACAGATAATACATTGAGCATACGTGCGATTTTTTTTTCTTATAAAGCAATCTAAAAACATTGGCACAATCCACAACATTTACTGAGACTTCTAGCGGTCCTCACGTACCTCATTGTATTCGTATTACCAATAGAAGCATGTAACAGATTTTGGTCTTCAAAATGTTTCTAGAGGAGAATTTCAATTATACAAAGTCAACGCAATAAGTTGGTGAATATCGCTTTGCATTTTTGCTCAATGCCCGGTAATGTGTCACTCATTTAAAATATATATACATTGTCCACATCACTCGGTGGAAAATTATTGTACCACACATATTCACATTGTGTCAACTCTTCTTCATTTTCACAAGTCATGTCAACAAATTTACTAGATCCCTTTGACACCTAACGTGCCAAATTGCTTGCAATGCATGCAGCTACCCCTTGGAAGTTTCATGCATGATTGCAAGCATATATAGAATACTTGACAATGCCCATTGTAGCCTATTGTGCAATGGCATTGTATACGTAAGTGGCTCTATTGTTCAGTGCGCACCCGAATCTGCGTGTGGGGCATTTGCCTTTTAATACATATCTTTAAAATCCCCCGAAAGCCATTAAGCTATAGCTTTCCAATTAATGTGGCACTGGAAATGTACTCTCATTTGCAGCTTGCAAGGGGAGCTAAAAAAAAGATGGCACTGTTGATCCGGCGACAATTAATCCCAGGGTTGTCGCCATGTTATCGTTAAAGTCAAAGTTATTCTACAGTACGTTGGTTCTGTAACAAATGCAGGGGACATTTTCACCCGAGCGCGAAACCAGAACAAATTGACAATACAAAGCAACATGTCATGGCTTTAGGGTAACACTTAACTATTTTAACTGCCATTTATAATTTGAGTCCTTCCGGCAGTATGCCTATTCAAATCATGACATTAGTGATAATTAGTGATAAGTAATAAGTAATATAGCGTATAATATCCATTTCATGGTAACACCGTAGTTATTTTAACAGTTTGCTTCGAATTGTCGGATACTTGCAACTGAAGACTTCCATATTCATGGTCCTCGGCAATGCCGTGATCGGATGCATCCCGGATGCTACCTTGCGTTGGACTCAGAGGGCGCTTCAAGTGTTGGTACTCGTCTTCGTTCCCTTCCTGTGCTGTCGGACTTCGAGGGTCTTGACCATCCAGAGATTGGCATGCGTTGCTCTGAGTGTGTGCAGTTTCGTAGGCATCCAACCGATGATTGCTGCTTTGTTGCTTTCCTCATTGGAGTTTGCAAAGTACCATCCCGTTGTCTTTCTAGCCTGTCATAGCCTGAAAGAACTCCATCATCCAATTCAATGGTTGCATACGGACGTAACGTCGCCATGCATGACGTCCTCATAGTCATGTCGCTCATCACCATCCGTCTTCCGCTTTCGTTCGTCATCTTTCTTCTTCTTATCATCCTTTGAATATTTACTGTCCATCATCTTCGAACTTGCCGCGTGATCCGGATGTGTCCCGATGGGTTTCAGAGACTTCTGCATACTCATGGGCCTCTGCATCATTGGGCTCAAAAACCTGGGTTGGTCACGGTACGCAGTCCTTGTTCTCTCTCTTGGATACCGTCATGGGGTTCCTCTCCTCATGTGGAAACCCTTCTTCGTCTGTATAAAATGGAAAATGTGAATACTGTTGTGAACGATTACTATAACGAATATAACATTTCGATGTCAAATTAAATTTTCATTAATTAATTATAATGTAGTTTATACGCAAACAAGTGTAACATATTAGACAAATTACAAAGATTTATTGAACACAATAATAACGACGTAGTTGGAAAGGTACCAAATACGGCACAGCCCAGGGCGTCGATCACGGGGGGGATGGGGGGATATACAGTATCCCCCCAATATTTGAGGTGGGGGGGGGGATGGGCCTGTATTATCATCCCCCCCAATATTTGGGAGGGGTAAAAAAAATTAAAAAAAAGTATACTGGCGCATGTAATTGTGGGAAGAGGCTACCATAAGCAAAACAAGAAGTGCGATCCGTCCTTTTGTTTTCTGCAAACTTGATTTCATTAATTGTGTTTATCTATAACACGGTAACTCAGAAACAAGTTTATATAACGTGAAATTGATGCCTTAGGTATGCTCCAGATTGCACAATTTCAAGCCCCAAAATGCAAAAGCTTCCTACCGTGGGAGGGGGGACACCCCCCTCCCACACCCACCCCCCCCCCCCCCAGGCGCGGATCTACGGGGGGGGGGGGGGGGGGTTTAGGGGTTTAAACCCCCCCCCCCCCCCTTGGGCTGCCAAGTGAAAATGTGATGTGCATAGACAAACGCCATCATGGGTTTAAACCCCCCACCCCCCCTTGGGCTGTCAAGTGAAAATGTGATGTGCATAGAAAAACGCCATCATTGTGTCCAGACCCACACAGTATCCGTATCGTCATTGGGTCAAACCCCCCCCCCCCCCCCCCCCCTCTTAGCAAAATAGCCAAAAAAATCGCCTCGCTGCTACGTACGCGGCTCGTGGTCGATGCTCCGCATCGTCATTTGGTCAACCCCCCCCCCCCCCCCCTTAGCAAAATAGCCACACAAAAAATCGCTTCGCGGCTCGTGGACGATGCTCCGCATCGTCATTGGGTCAACCCCCCCTTAGAAAAATACCAACAAAAAAAAATCGCCTCGCCGCTTCGCGGCTCGTGGACGATGCTCCGCATCGTCATTGGGTCAAACCCCCTGATCATCCCCCCAACCATGAGAAGAAATCGACGCCCTTGGCACAGCCTAACACAACGCAAAGCAAAGCAACACACGAATCCAGACCGACACCGTTCTCCCTTTCAACGTTATTAACAAACAGAAAACAAGTATCATACATATTTTAAACCACTACTTATAACTTTGTATAGAAAAAAATACACTGCGTATTGCGTTTACATTATCCTGTACCTTTTTCTGCATACGAGGACGATGACGATGATAACGAGTACCAGGACGATCACGCCGGCTACCGCAGTAGCTGAAACAATGGTCGTCACGTCTGTACAAGGTAAAACGTGTAACAGCAAAGACGGAGGTGTCTGAACACATGATACAATAGTGTAACAACTAGGGTTGGTCAAATCGAAAAATATGGACGCAGAAAATGGACAGAGTATTTAAGTACATGGGACGACCTGGAGTAATCTGAACACGAATGTGCGCATAATATCCACCCAATGCCATCATTTCATTGCATATCCACGCTTCTGCATGCATAATATAATTTTCATGGTAAAATACATCAAATAAAAACAAACTGGATTAAACGAGTTGTTCAATTATACAAGTTCCAGATATTAGTATGTTTAACAACAGAACAAATATCGAAATAACCACTTTGGGCACATACCTCCGATTTCATCTTTTTTTAAATACACAATTAAAATAACAGTAAAAAAAGGCAAAAATACAAAGAGTGTTCACCCCCTGCCACCCCCTCCCCCCCCCCCCCCCCCAAAAAGGAGAAAAAACAACAACAATGTATACATAATTATAGACAACGGGGGTGGGGAGGGGGAGGGAAAGGAGGGGGTTACTGGGAGCATGTGATGGGTCCCCGGCTAAGGGCGTGTCCCCCTCCTCCGATGCGAATCAGCATTACAACCAACGCTTTACCACGCCGAACAAATACTTAGGTTTACATACCAGACATGCTCACGGGAATATAGGATCCATTTCCCAACATGGTTGATGTTGCTGCCATGGTTGAAGTTGGAGTCGATGTGTCTGAAGTCACATTTGTACTGATGTTGTCTTTTCTATAGATGAAGAGTTGGACGGTAGGGTTGTATAAAGATATGTTTGCGGATCCGCGGCCCTCAATCTGCACCTGTGCAAATAGTATAATAGTAATGGTTATGTCGAAGAGCAGTAACAAAACACGGAAAAAACATTTAATGTAACAATTTTCCAACACTATACAATGATTCGAACATGCATGTGTAAAATTTACTTTAATATATTGAAGATTCCTTGAATATTAAAATTGCTATATACGTATAGATAATACGATCTAGCTTATGCCTACGTCACAATTGCTTCGATTCGGGAATAGGCGTCCGTGCGATATAATTTTGGTTAAATTTGTATTTGATTCATTGTTTTATTATATTGTGTGTGTGTGTTGCTGTTTTGTGTTGGGGGGGGGGGGGGGGGGGGATTGATCAATCTCGCGGGGGCGCAATGGTGTTGTGACTCTCCTGTGGTTGATGTTGCATTTTCTTAAAGGGTCCGTCACAAATCACAAACGGAGCCCGCCCGACTTCTCTGCGAGCTCAAAAGAGCATTTTCGCCAGGACTACGGCCGGTGTCTGCGCGAATACTGCGGGCTCCGCCGCGTTTTTCAGGGTTCGGCCGACGTTCGCAGGGCACCGAAACCTGCTCCCAAATCAGCGATTTTCAAATGCCGAATTTTGAGGTCGCAGAGCTCGTAAACAGGTCGCCCATAGATCGCTCGGGCATCGGCAGGTATTCGCTCGATATTCGGGCGTCAATCTGACAATTTTAGACCATTTGAGGCTTTAAAATTCGGAGGGAGGTCGGAGGAGCTGCGCGGCCGTCGCACGGGCTCCCTACGATACCCGAACGACCTCCTCCCGTATATCGCCCGAATTGTAAACAAATCACGCGTGCTTTAAGCGCACTTCGTGCTGGTGTCGAGCCGCGGTCGGGCGGTTTCAACGGGTCCGGCCGGCCGGCCGGGCTCCTCCTGCCAACTCAGGAATTTGGCCCCTGACCACGGAAGACGCCCGCCCGTGCGTCGACCGGAGCCCGCCCGGACGTCACCCGGAGCCAAACCGGTTGTCGGACGGGCACCGACAGACCTATTTATCATCGACCGAAACTTGGACGGCGCCCACCCGTATGTCGAGCAGGTATCGCCCGACTACCATTTGTTTACTGGTGGGTACCGGACGATTTCTGATCACCAGTGTTCAAAGGTTCCGCCCGAGCCCCGTCCAATATGTGACAGGGTAGATTCTTAAAGGACAATGAAATCCAGACAAATTGTTGTATGCCCTATAAGACACTAAATATAATAAATAGTTTCTGAAAATTTGAGCACAATCGGTCGAGAAATAAGAAAAACTATGGCTCTTTGAAAAAAGCCATGTATTTCTTCGAGTTACTCAAATTGGCAACGCAATCTGGCAAAGTTGTGGACAACTCCCCATACATTTTGTACACATAATTTCAGTTTGGTTAAATTTTCTCAAAATGTATGTTTACCCTTCGTTCAAGTTCAACATATGTTTTGTCGAATGCTTTTATACACAACATATCATGAGTTGGGGGAATGGAAAAATATGACTATGAAGAAAACTGTAAAAATGGGAACATTTGTGTACAAAACATATGGGGAGTTGTCCACACACTTATCAGAGTGCGTTGCCAATTTGATTCCCTATAGGAATAAATGGACATCTTCAAAGAGCCGTAGTTTTCTTGTTTCTTACCCGATTATGCTCTAACTTTCAGAGAGTATTCTTCTTAATCTCTTCAAGTCTATGAAAGCAACATTTTGCTTGGGTTTCATTGCCCTTTAAGCTAAAAATACGCTCGACTCCCTGGCGGGTTTGAAACTCGGCGACCTCCTGGCGATCCACAAATTCGGCCGGAGCCCGTTTGATTTGTGACGCAGGCATACACCGTACGACTCATCGGAAGCATTTAGCGCGTCCGAAGTTATCGTAAGAGCATCTTGCGATCTAGATACGAGTTCCATAAAACCCCCTTACAATGAGTACAAAATAGAGTCTAGAATAATCATTGCATGGGCCCTGCTGAAATCGGAACCGTAATGTATACACAAGGCCTGCCGCAGACTTCGTACGATATCCCAATTTTTCGATCGTAGAAAATCCGCCGTAGAAAGAAATGAATCATGAGGCAATCGGTGGATTCGTGACTTAGGCATAATGCCTAGGTCACACATGCCCCGATTTTGGATAAGGCGCTCTCACGATGTCGCTTTTAGCGGAAATCTTGTGGCAACGCCGCTCTCCTGCAGTCGCTGTTGCATTTTTCCTCGCCGTACGACGTCGTGGGAGGTTATAACGCGGAGTATATAATTGGCATCGTACGATTTGTACTGGCCGTAAACCCACAGACACGTAGTGGAGAGCATCGCACTGGCACCGAAAGGGCACTGCACGGACCCAACACGGACACCGTAGTATTTTTTCCGAATATCGTACAATTTTGCGCCTAAATTATAGGCCACTAAAATCGTACAGACGTACAGTATTCGTAAAATGTCAAATATATCGTAAGAGTATCTTGCGGTGGCCGTACGAGTCCCGTATTGCGTCCGTTTGAGCCCTCAGATTGTAAGCACGGGCGCCGTGTGCTTTATTTTGCATTAAAGGAACTACAGCGTCTAGATGGCCTAATTTTCACAATTCGGCTCTCTACAAGTAATTTTTCCCGAAGAAAAAGAATTTAGCATTCATTTCTCATGAAATCAATCAATTTTGGGGTAATTAGTAAATATCTTATTGTCCTGGGAACCCCCTTTTAAATCGCCAAAATGTGACGTCATCTAAAGACCGGACTAATGAACTAAATTCTGTAGATGACGCGTCATGACGTAAGCAAATGAATTGTCAATCACACGTCGATCACGCTGCCTATTCCGGACGCTAAATGTGGGCGTATTGGCTACTAAGTAAGATTTGGCATCAGGAAACTAGTCTTAAATCACTACTGTGTTCATTTTCATGGATTTTTCTTCGGCATACCTATGTTTCAAGTCACCAACTATGGAATAAGTGCCAACATACGTTGTATTCTGTAGGTCCTTTAACTCGTCATCGCACGTGCTCCGGCGAATATGTTACCGCTACACAAAGATACCGCAGACATCGTACGATACCTCAACTCCCCAAAATCGTAGAAAATCTGTATGCATTAGTTTTGGACTGCACACCGGGGTGGCAACGATGTTTGCGCATTCTCGTAAGAATTTCGCGTATAAAACGGGGTCTTATTTAGCATGCGCTCGCGAATATTGTATTTACTCGGAAATTAAACAGGGTATATTTTCATGACAATGCTCGCGAGCCTTGAAAATTACATTTTTGTCTGAAGGGTCACATCCCGGGGCAACATTTTGAATGATTATGGAACATGATGAGTAAGAGGAGATTATTCAATTTTCGTGATGATATATTATTGATTGATGCGCAGTCAAAGATAACAATGACACAATCCTTTCTCTAACACTGAAAACATGATTACTTCATATTCCGATTATATTAAAATGTATGATAAACAAAAACTCTAAATAATCGAAGCTTACTGTTAAAGTTAATGACGTGGTCATACAAGTAACATTAAGAATGTTCTTGATTTCGTCTCCCGGATCCTTGTTTCGAAACAACAAACGCCGTGTATCATTACATATGAAACTGAAATGGCTGCCTCGAGATTGACATTTGCTGGGTCCAAGGCATGATGTGTAGTAGAAAGAAAGTAAAATGTCGTCGAAAGGGTGAACATGGCCCGTACAGGTGAAATTAAGGTCACCTCTTCTATGTCTTCCAAGACTATACCCGTAGTAACCTGAAATGTAAAGCAACAAAGGATAATTTATTTCAAAATTTTAAAATGCATAGTTCAGTTTTGTTTGGCTTAGAAGGCGCTTCAAGATATATTGTGATGAAGATATTAAAACCTAACTCTACAAATGTATAACACATACAATTTCAAAGACATAATTCACTTTGTTTGATCAAAATCGCTTCATGAATATATCCGATTGGAATCAATGCGACAATTAATTGTCTATCCTACACATTTACAAAAGTTACCAAGTGCTTGAACATTTCTATTGATAATCATTCTCTCTATTTGATTATTATTTCAACCAAACATTACATCCACGTTTTTCTTTATTAAATAATGGTTTAAACATTTAGGATATCTGGAGGGCGTGATTTTGTGTAATCGGCTACATTTTGAATGAAAACAGCCCCGTAACTTAGCCGTTTAAATGTCTTTCTACCATATAAACATCGCTGAATTATTACTATTTCTGTCCAATGATAACTTACACGTTTGAGGACACGGTCTATTATACCGCATTATGTCATGTATATATGTACGAAGGTTGGAGTGGGATTACCTGTATTAGTATTCCAATCACCGCTTGTTGTTGCTCCACAAGAGGCATGGCTCTGCAATTGTATGTTATCTGACAAAAAGCGAATCATTTAATTTATTTAGTTTGGTCTTATTTCTCTAAAAGAATAGTATTTATCATGGGATACAACGTAATACATTACCAAAACTAAGCCTCTCACAAAAAGTTCCGCAACTCATGTTTGAGAGTTCATATCGCCTTTGTTTATTCATTATCCTACATGGAAAGCCTGTTTTCCTCTTTGCATTTGTAAAACCTCAAACTTGAATTGCAGAACTGTTTGTGAGAGGTTTATATAATAATATCCATAACAATTACGAATCTAAATAAGTAAAAACATGACTAATGGTTGGAAATTATGGAGAGCGCTTCTGACAAGCAATGCGTATAATTTTCAGCTTTCGTAAATGTAATTTGTTAGTACCTCATACAACTGAACAATACTACAAAAAGGAAAAAGACTGAAAAGAGACGAAAAATAAAACAAATTTAAACCTTACTGTTCTTACTAGGGTTAATCAAGTATAATAGAGTTGTAGGTATCATTCGAAATATTTTGTATGGAATGGTCGATAACGAGGTATTAGAACATTGAGTAATCAGACTGTCTGACAGTTTTACGGGATTAGAAAGTAATAGAGATGTTCACCGGTTACATATGCCGTACTAGCAAACATTGAAAACAAACACGTGGGTTCTGTGCATGACGCTTCAATCCAAATGGCATTAAACTGGCAGAGAAAACTACCAGAACCGATGATTCCTGGACTTCCTTTAGAAGAAAATATTTCATCGTTGTTTCCCAAGTTTCCCGCAGTTATCACAACATTACGCGTATCTTTAACTCGAATGATGATTTTCCAGTTATTTGTCGTATGTATGGTCCATCTGAATGTGCCTGCCGTCGCTGCGTTTATGGGACAAGTGAAGTTTAGCATGTCTCCTATATCCAATGTGTATCCTAGATGCCAATGTGAAAGAAGAAATATACATAATAAAATGCATACGCGCAAATGTGAAGTCATCAACATCATTAAACAAGGTTTGTATGTGTTATATTGTCTCTAATTCTGATTTGTTTGTTTTGGTAATATCATTATTAACGGTTTATTTGAAATACGTTCCCTTGTCAGATGGAAAAATATTAATACAAAAAATGTATATAGAAATATCAAAGAAACACTAAAGACGGATGATGGGTATGGTTGTGTAGCTTTTCAATTTAGCATATGCACCACTTTGCATAAACTACAGTTTATTATCATTATCATTATTACAAATAACAATGATACGTTAATATTGTATTACATAATGAGAGACGAACTTACTTTGCTCTGAAGAATTAGCGTCATCCGAAAAAGTGACACATATTTCCTTGCTTGTGTTCGACTGTCTTACATATCTTGTTAAGTCACAAACCAGACCATGGTCATCTTAGATACAATAACAAACCATGAACTATGATGAAATGACGAATAATGAAAATAAGAATATATTTGTTGAAGATACGCTTTGGAATGACATGATTAGCAAATCACCGTTATCAAACTACATCCCCTTCGCAATTACCACAATAACATATACAACACGTCAAGTATATTGTGCTGGTTTGCCAATTGTCTGAATTCAACAAACTAAATCAGAATGATACAAATATATCCGATGGCAAAGTCTCTGCAAGGCCATGGCCCCGTTGCAGAAAATGTTGCAATCGATTGTGTAGTTAATTGCGATTTATTGCGAATCAGAGCATGTGACTAAATGCGCAAATCTGATTGGTTCAATTGTGCATATTTTCTGACTTGCAACTTTAGAAATCGAGTGCAACTCTTTCTGAAACGGGGCCAATACCAGAGTCTAATTAGCTACTTGTAATCAGGTAATGGGGTGAAACTTCTGAACCAGACATGATTTAATACAATATAACATAATCTGACGGATACTCAAAATGTACAAAACATTTGATAAAACGGTACAAAGTAGAGACCCGAAGCCGTTTCACAATGGTCAACATAAGCTTTCATCACAGCATTCATGTTATAACATTTACGGTACTCACTTTTTCAAAGCTGCATTTGTATATGTATTTGTTTGTAATATTTACAAAAGTAATCAGTATACTGTATGAATATTAACAAGGATTTATAAGGTATCATTAAACTTACACTTCTTACCGCAATTTCTCTCTGTCGACCCATCTCCTTTGACATGGTTGATGCTGTTGTTGATCAGAATGAAGAAGCATGCGGCAACGCCGAAAATTCCACGAAGGTAAGCTAATCTCATCGTGTCCATCTACCAGTCTACTATTCCTTGCTCAAATCGGCGTTAGTGAACAACTCTGCAGAATTGAATCGGATGAACAACGCGGAATATCATTCATACATCAGCTATATGAACGTGCAGACTATACTACTTCTTTGGGAACATCATTTCTGTCTACCTGCGAGTAGAGATTACTTTAAATCGGATGTATATAGTAAAAAGTATTACTTTTAGTTTGTTTTTGCAAATAATTAGATCAAAATCTAGCACAACGTACTACATGCACGGAGGAGAAATGTACACCGAACGTACTGTGCGCATGTTCACCGTCTCATGAATGTTACGAGAATTCAATAACTCCAACACGTCAACAAAAGAATTGAAAATGTGATTGATGCTATTATTAAATACAAATAATACCCATAATGGGTGGGATTTTTCTTTAAATATTATACTTCCGTGTTTGCTCAAATGAGGTGTGGGAATGTTAAACAACTGCACCCAAATCACGAAGCAGTATAGTAACAACACTTTGTTGATTCAATCCATTTGACAACCCGGATCATGTCTACGATACATGTATTTGTTTCGATAAATCAAGTGCAATATGTTTTATTAGTGGTAAATGATATAATGGCGGAGCAAAGGTAGTCAACGTGAGGCATAGTTTGCCCCGGGAATGTTGGGACTTCGTATGTCTTTCCCATCACCGCTCCAAACGTGTGACATTATACAAATAATACAAATCAATGATCACGCACCCCCTATGCATGCCTCTTTCCCCCATCACCCACAGGCAGTGGCGTAGCGTGGTCGGACTGATTGGGGGGGGGGGCACGAAAATTATTGGGGGGGCACACCTTATGTATTTCTTTGTTTTTTCAAAAAATGGCCCCTTATGTTTTCTATTGTTTTTTCGAAATTATTGGGGGGGCACGTGCCCCCCCCCCCCCCCCCCCGTAGCTACGCCACTGCCCACAGGGTGTCTGCCCTGGCCAGTTTACGCCACTGAAAGAGTTACGGTAGGACATACAATACGAATTATCACCTTTCGAAAGTCCGAGAAAGTACATTCACAGTACATTTCAAGTGTAAAGGATAATTCATTTGTCCACGTCAAGCCTCGATCATCTCGATGGCCCTTGTCAATTGTTTTGTTTTCATGAGCATTACTGAAGTTCTTTCACATTCGGTTCCATTGCCATGACGGCGCTCTGTCACTAACAGTGCCATGGCCGGTCATGAAGGGAGAAAGGGGTCAAGGAATCAGTTGCCTGCCCTGTAGGGGAGACCTCTCAATGCCCCTCTTCCCCTTTTCTATGATGATGTAAAACTATACAGGAAATCAAGTATTGTATATAATTGGTAAAGCTATCCAACAACAATTCCAGCGTAGCGAAGGGGGAGGGGTGGAGGAGCCCCCCCCCCCCCCCCTATGTTTCATTTTGCTTGTCAGCTGGTAGTTTTAATATTGCTTTGAAATAATAACTACAATCCACAATCTTCCGGGGAATTCGCCCATGGACCCCCGAGAGTCGCCTTAAGGCAGGCTCAAAACACCTCGCAGGTAGGAGCCCCCCCCCCCCCCTCGCAAAATTCCTGGCTTCGCCACTGTCATTGCCCCCCCCCCCCCCCCCCCCGACAGTTGTATGATATTTATCTGCAATATTGGTTCTTTACTGTATGCTCACCTGAATGCATCAGTATAACTAATATATTGATACATACAATTATAGTGGGAACATCCTCATTGCAGTATACCGTATATAAGCACACAACGCCGATGGAATAGTATTTCTATCAATTTTAAAATGGCTGAGAAATGAGCAAAAATGCAAAATGATATTCACTAATTCATTGCACTGACTTTATACAAGTACTATACCTGTACCTGATGACCAAGGGTAATAATAAAGCGCTTAGAAACATTGTATTAAGCGCTATATAAATGTAATATATTATTACTATCCAGTCAACTTTCGCATCATTCTGCGAAAGTGGATTCCATGCATATGTGTGTATGCGTGTCACTTAATAGTTATTTATTTAATTGTGCATAAAACTCGCAGTAAATAAATTACATACCATGAGTTGATTTTCGCATTCGCTTTGTTTAACAAATATGATAATATATAACTTATAATTAAAGATAGAAATTACATATATCATAAAATATATTAAATACCTACTTTAAACTAGCCATGCAGTGCAATGCGTTATTAACCAATGTTATTACATTTTACCCTTTCTTATATAATGTTGTTATAACATTTTGTGGAGATTGGGAATAAGGCACACCAGGCTGCAGAAGGGAGTTCCTGACGTCATCGGCAAGTCGGCTTCCACTGATGAATATGCATGACCTCCATTATATGTATATAATATTTACATGGGCAATTTCACTGTAATTTCCTTACATTTTAATGGTTTTGTAGTGTATGTTTAATAGAGACACATTTCGCTTTAATTTGCCTGTACTGTCTAAAACTGTCCGTTCCAACTGTACGCCCCATGCCACAACATAATATTTGCTTTATAAATAATGTTAAAATCTGATTTACAAACACAAAAACTCACATCACACATTTCTGGTAACATAATAATTCATGTACATTATGTCATGTATCTAAAGTACTTTCACGCAATCATCATCGACTACTGTTTTCTGACAACTGATAATTAAACCAACGATGTAAATACTTATTTATTCTTGGTATAGATCATTATTTGTAAATAAACGAATAATTATGACATTGTGTTTCAGTTTTCATTGTTGCGCTTGCATTTATTTTCACAAAATGTGGTCTTCTCTGAGTAAGAAATATAAACACTGTATATATTACAGAATCTGATTATATATTGCATTTTACCAAATTACATCAATAGTACTGAGTAATGTCTACTTTCATTGTTTTTTTGTTTTTTTCATTTCCAAATACCATGAACATAAGCGCTATGGACCTGCATGCATTTGCCAAATATACAACCTGAATTTTTATGTACAGCGTCTTGCAACAAATCAAGATAAACTTATTCAAAGGTACATTATATAACTATATTTGTTATCAATATCGAAACGTTCAATACATGTACTACCAGACTACTGTCGTAAGTGAATATGTGACCTTACACCACAAAACGACCGTTATGTCGCAGTGGTAGTTTTTCTTTTATTAGCTAAAATAGTCGAATTTTGTTCAAAATTTGAAATTTAGGATTTTGGTATTTTCTGAATAAGCATATCGTAATCTAGCTTCAGTAACATTTTGAGCGTCGGAAATCATGTTTAAATATTATTTTTTCATCTAATAAATGTGATCTTATTACAGCGCCTTAATGGAAATGGATCTTTTAAATGGCCCGTTTCTCCCTTATTTTAAAAATGCTTCAGCCATATTCCAAATATTTGGTGTTCATTTTGAGAGGGTTTGCTTAGTCCAAATATGACGAATGATATACCATGTTAAAGGTAATGACTTCTATTTTAATATTTTATGAAAAGCAGCACAATCATTTTCCCCGACTTATTGGTCGTTTCGTGGTGTAAGGTCACATATTCAACCGAAACATTTGCATTGCAAACCATGAAAGCATAATTTAGGAAAGACATTGAAAGGGATCTAGTAACTTTGTTGACATGGGCAAAAACTGAAGAGGAAAAAAAGGGTTGATAAAATTTGTATTATGTCCCCTGATTGATGGTTGAAAATTCCAAGAAAATGAATGCACTTTACGCTGTACACAATTATAATTTTACAATAGATAAACTAAAACAAGAACACTATAATCATAATATAATCAAACTAATGTATAATCTTTACAACGACAGAGGAATTCGGAAAACCAGGCGAAATCTGCGTCATATTTCTACTGGTATTATGATTACAACTAGGTATGTGATAACCATTAGAGTTCTAGGTAAATTGGGTGGATTATGACAATGTTACTAGAGCCCTTTACGTAATATAATGACATTCGCTTTCTCACGAAAAGAGTGCACAATCCAGGGCCCGTTTTATGAAAGGGTCTGTATAGCTATTAAAGGGGACCACCAGGCAAAGGACAACGCATAATTATATGTTTTGGTACCGTTTTGTGATATCAAATAGATACCCAACATTTTGCAAAGGGTCCTGTAATTCATAACAAAAAACAATAAATTACCACCACTTACGGAACCACTATTATTTCGTGGTTCTGTATGGGCCAAACATTTGCGAGTGCGCAAAAGCTATTCACGCGTACGTTTGGAGACAATAGAATCCCGGACGATTTGTTCGCTCTGGACAAAGTAGTCTTCGCACATGCAGACCCGTGAACATTTTTTTCTGGAAACTTTTTTTTTTTGAACGTGTTGATGGAATGGACTACTAAAGATGTTACCTTTCATTTATTAGAATATTATTTTTGGGTGGTGGTACCCTTTAAAACCGTTGTCTTATCTTATCTGGCGCGGAGCTATGATGCGTTCCGCACAGAGCGTCGACAGCCGTTGGAAATTCAAAAGCTTTGTTTAGTAGTTATTATATTCCACATACTAAGAATCTTGCTCTACGATTGGTCAAAAGTTAATCACGTGATTAAATATAGTTTCGCCCATCGGTACACTCTGTAGATATCTTGGGTGAAAGTGCGTTGCACTCACTAGATAAAAAGTACTATCTACACTCCGCGGTTGCATTGAATTGAATACCAATAAGTGGCGCGATAACTCTATGCGCGCGAATTACAAATTTAATTGTATTCGTTGTGCATACGGTATACGTAGTACACTGCATACGCTATGCACTGTACATCAGAGGCGTCGATCAGCTGTTCGGAAAACACAATGCATTGGCCGGGGCGAGCATTGTTTGTGAACAATTGCATTGTGTTTTCCGAACAGATCGACGCCCCTGTTGTAGTATCGTACACTGTTTGCATGCTCGTTCTGTGTACTCTACTAAAATGACGGCCACAAACATAAGGTTTGAGCTTTTGGATGAGGATGAAATGGACACGTTTTTACTGGAGAGTGAAAGTAAAAATACAAAGCGACAACTTAAGTTCAGCCTGAAAGTGTTCCAAGATTATTGCGATGCTGGAAGCATACTTTTTAACGAATTGTCTGACGTGGACTTGAAAGCGCTAGACCAAGTGTTGGGGAGACTCTATTTTCGCGTTTGTTGACTTTTGAACTGTTTTTTTGGAGTTTACATTTCGCGTTTTAGCTTTTGGAATTACCCTGTTACAGAAATTGGAATAACAAGTCATTGTTGGTAAGTAGATCAAACGTAGTAGTAACAGTACTTAGACTTAGAAGTTAGACTTAAGCCCGGCGCAGACAGAGCCGACTCGACCAGATCCGACTGGCTTTAATCAGGCTAGAGTTGGGCCTGGTCGGTCGGAGCAGATTTATCGTGTTGAATCGGCCCCAACTGGCATCCGACTGTCTCTCGACTGGCAAAATGTGTGTCGCGAGGCACTGAAAACTGAGCCGATCGGAATGACAATCAGTCGAGTCGGCTCTGTCTGCGCCGGGCATTCTGAGTACTTAGAGTAGACTAGTCTAGGGGTAGGCCTGCTTAGACTACAGTACTAGTACAGTAGTAGTACTACTAGACTAGATCTAAGTTCGATGTGAACCAGTCGAGTCGGCTCTGTCTGCGCCGGGCATTAGAGTACTTAGAGTAGACTAGGGGTAGGCCTGCTTACACTACTACTACTAGTACTAGTAGTAGTAGACTACTAGTACAGTATTAGTACTACTAGACTAGATCTAAGTTCGATGTGGAATATAAAGCAAATAATCACCTTTTGGTTTCAGGCGATGGGACAATCTATCACTTCCTCGGTGATCTGAATGTATACGCTATCTTTCCTCAGCTTCGCTTCGGAAAGATAGCTACATCCAGCTCGCCTCGGAAGTGATAGATTGTCCCATCGCCTTCACCAACGGTAATTATTTGCTTACTATCTCCGCGCCAGATAAGGGCCCTGTTGCAGAAATAGATACAATCGATTGTAAGTTACATTTAAGTGTTAAAAGTCTGATCATGTGTTCTAAATTCGCAAATCTGATTGGTTGAAACACGCAAATTGTCTTACTTTCAAGAAATTGTAACTTACATTCGATTGTATCTGTTTCTGCAACGGGGCCAAGAAAAGACACTGTCTAAGCTAAGACCCTTTAATGAAACGGGCCCAGGTTACCATGCTTACATTTGATTTGATTTGATTTGATTTTATTTTATTTCCATATTTCACAAATAATTTTGTTGAACAAGTAAATATACAAACAAACAATATATTCATAAACGAAATACAGTATAAAGCCTAATACCCTAATACCCTGCAAAGAAATAGTATGATCATGACAATGAAACAATGTGGATGCAACACGTACCATGGAGTGTGCAGTATACCGTATATATACACATTCCTTTTTAATCATAGGTACCGTACAAAGTTAGAAACCGTTCAATATTTCGGCATTAGAGAGCTTTCGCAAACGCGACGGAACAGAAGAGGCCGTTCACTCATGCGAGAAACTCGATCTGTGCATGCGCGTACATCGAGCTAACGTTGTCTTCCTCGATATTAAACACAACGGTTGTGGGCCAACTTAACGTCCGTTTCCTTCCCACGGCGGGAGCGACTGAATCGCCCCATTTGAGTGCACATGTGACCCCTTATCCACGCGTTACTGCACTCTAGCCGTGGACGTCCCCGTCCGATATAGCGAAATCGGTTCGTAATGGAGACGATGGTACATTACAGGCCAATTCCTTTGAGTGATTTCCACCGTCGTCTTCCGCTAGCGGTGCATTGCGAAAGCTGCTTATTTCCCTGAGCACAGCGAATTATACAAGTCTTTGACGAACGTTATTTTCTCAAACGTCAAACCAGGTATTTGATTCACAATGTTGCTATCTATGGTAATAAACATGATACATAGGTTGCCGAAGATTTGTTACATAGTAGGCCCTAGCTTTTTCGTGTGCGTTGTGTGATTCCCAGGTGAGTTAATATGCAACCTTGTGGGTTTGGACTTTGCCCAAGGACCATTGATGATATTACTGAGCTTTATGATAGTTTAACTCGATTGAACGCCCCGAAGAGCTTTATGATTTATACAGTAAATGTGTATTATCTTGTATTATTTTGTTCATGGTCCTGCTGAGAACGGCTTCTAGCTAAAAAGTGGGCGTGTCCACATATTGTATATAACGTGATGAAAAAACATAAACACACACATAAACAATCAAAAAGTAAAGTACTTCTCCGGCGACGAAATCTTCAAGGGTTGACTATTAACTGCATTATCTTGTAATACTTCTACATTAATAGTTAAGAAGGTCCATTTCAATGCGTTATAGCAAATAACTATGAAGTATTTTTCGTGCAAACCATCTAGAGTAACGGTGAAAAGAAATTCGCCCGGTCACTATTAATATAACTACTGCCTGTATGGCAGTATACTGGATGCACCCTAATGCGAAAAGAGGGATCTCATGGTTACATCGTAGCCATGTTGACTATTTGATTGGAATTGCCCGATACGTCATATCGAAAAGAACGTGTCAGTTAGTTTGTCTTTTCCAAAACATAGTACGCCGGTAATTCTTCATTTACGATGTCGTTTGCACGAGTGTCGTCCAGCACATCATACACAGGTTCTCCATTGCCGGCAGAAACATCAACGTCTTCCACAGGGACTACACTAGGAGCTTGCAACTGAAGACTTCCATATTCATGGTCATCAACAGTGCCCTGTTTGGTTACAGCACCGTCTTCCCGAGACACTCCACTGGGACTAACTTGTAACTGAAGACTTCCATATTCATGGTCCTCGGCAATTCCCTGATTGGGTGCATCTCGGAGGCTACCTCGTGTTGGACTCATATGGCGCTTCAAGTGTTGGTACTCGTCTTCGTTCCCTTCCTGTTCTGTCGGACTTCGAGAGTCTTGATCATCCAGAGATTGGTATGTGTTATTCTGAGGACGTGCAGTTTCGTAGGCATCCTCAACCGATGACTGTTTCTGTGTCGCGTTTCTCCTTGGAGTTTGCAAAGAACCATCCCGCTGTCTTTCTAGCCTGTCATAGGGTTCATCGGTGGCTGCTGATGGCGTGTCTAACTCAAAGTCAAAATTCAGGTGTCCGTACTCTCCTATTAGTGTAGGACTGCCTATCCCTGGAGATGGTTGGACCTGCTCGTATGTGTGGCTTTCTTGATCCAATTCAGGCTTTGCCAAGTCAGACGAGGTTATTGTTTGTGTCTCTCCTACGTTTTTCTTCACCAATCTGTTGTCTGGTGTCTCATAATCGTCAAAGGATGCTCCCGATTTGAATGAGCGACTCTTTCCAGAAGTTTCTCTTTTCAATTCCATGGGATCCTCGTATTCAGATGACATTCGTGCTAGTTCACGTCGAGGCATTGCTTCGCCATGTTTGTTATCATCCTTCGAATGTTTCCCTGGCGAATCGGGAATTCCCCTCTGCTGCCCAGGCGGCTCGATTGCACTCGGGGACATGCTCAGAGGTTCTTCGTACGCGTAGGAATACGACACATTTGGCTCTATCCCTGATTTCGGCTCGGAAGGAAGACTTCGGGAAGCAGGCGATAGCGGTCGTGGACTTTCAGCTCCAGGTGTTTGGTCCACGGGCTCGTACTGACGTCCGACCACGTTATCCCTTTGATCCTCATCCTCAAGATTCGCATCGCTTGTAGGCGCCATTACTGTTCCAGAGAATCCTCCATCATCCGGTTCGAGGGTTGCATATGTAACTTCGCCAGGCATGACGTCCTCATAGTTATGTCGCGCATCACCATCCGTCTGCCGCTTCCGTTCTTCAGCTTTCTTCTTCATATCAACCTTTGAATAGACATTGTCCATTACCTTCGTACTGCCGTTTGACCTCGATAGTTCCTTCACTCCTTTGACGCCCTTTGTACTCCCCACTTTTGAACTTAATCGACTCGCAGATAGTTCTTTTTCCTTGAGTGACTTTCCTGTGTTTTGGCGACTGTCGTCTCTTTTGTCATCGTCGTCACCACCGACTGCCTCCTTACCGACTGGAGCGTTGACTTTGACGGATGTGTACCGATGGGTTTCTGGCATACTCAATACTGAATAATCATGGTCCTCTGCACCACTGGGCTCGAAGCCTGGGTTGGTCACCGGTACGCGGTCCCTGTCCCCACTCTCGGATACCTTTATGGAGTGCCTCTCCTCATGTGGAACCCTTCTTCGTCTATTATAAAATAGAAAATGTTAATATTGTCGTGAAGATGTCCGTACGAACGATTACTATTACAAATTTCAAGTTTCGATGTAAAATCAAATTTTAATTAATTAAAATATAGTTCACACGCAAACAAGTCTAGCTTTAATAAGATATTAGACAAATTACAATGATTTAATGAATACAATGACGTAGTTAAACAGGAACCAGAGACAGCACAGCCCAACACAACGCAAAAGAACACACAAATCGCTTATATTCCAGACCCGACACCCTTCTCCCTTCCAACGTTATTCCAACAACAAGTATCATACATATTTGACACTGTTACTTATTCATGTTATTAACTTTACCTTTGTATAGAGATAAAATACGCTGCGTACTGCGTAGACTTTATCCTGTACCTTTTTCTGCATACGAGGACGATGACGATGACAACGAGTACCAGAGCGATCACGCCGGCTACCGCAGAAGCTGTAGCAATGGTCGTCACGTCTGTAGAAGGTAAAACGTGCAACAGCAAATACGGAGATGTCTGAATACATGATGCAATGAAGTAGGAGGGTTGGTCAAATCGAAGGTGTTCAATTAAATAAAATTGCCAGTTTTCTAGTGAAACTATCAGAGGATGCAATGGGCTAAATTGATCACAAATGTGTCCACATTTCCTTTTCTTTACGGAAAGGGGGCAACACATGTTCGCCTAATTCCATCCTCCTGTACGCATTTGTGTCATTTTTTCATCATAAAATACAGTGGAACCTCGTTAACTCGTTATGAGGTATGATATAACAAAACCCTTGTATAACAAAGTAATAATTATTTTGCTAGTCCCAGCTCTTTATAAATATTTTGTTTTGTTACCTTGATTTAAAGAGATACCTCATAATTATGACACGGTACATGTCATGGTCCAAACTAAGGACCTCGTTATAAAGAAGTTCCTGAAAGGGGAGTTTCTTATGGCCGTATCTAGAGGCCTATATTTTTAATAATTTATACTCACTTTCATGTGTTAAAGGCGAGGGTGCCTTTGGGCTGCTGTTCATCGTCGTGTCGTAAAATCCTGTTCCATATCCAGCATCCGACGACGTGTCAGATACAAATGGAGTTGTCGAATTCGCGAGAAAAGAACTCGACGTTGACGTTGACGGTGATGGCGATAGTATAACCTCTCCGTAAACAAGCAAGTTGACAGTGATATTTTGTAACATAAATGTCGCAGGGGTTTCACTACTTCCTTTGAATGTTACCTATGATTCGATATTTAGAAGAACAAAAATAGAACGTTAAAACGCTAAAACGTTGAATGGGATATAAAGTTAATATTGTCAAGATGCACACAACTTATTTAAAACTATTGCGGTTCCCACACATCTCGTTGTATGTTTACTCTCTATAGAAGCATAAAACAGGTTTTAGTTTTCCAGAATTCTCTTTCGTGTTAAAGATATTAATAATGGAAGTGTTCGGAGTTGAAGGTCTCCCTGGGAGATTTAAAATGTGTACAACATTAGGTAGTGAAATGAGTTAGCAAATGTCGTTTGCCGTGGAATTTTCACATGTCAATGATTGAACATATCAGATTACAGAACGAAACATCATTGTTACCCATTCGTCAGTTTGTGCACATGTCAACAAAGTTTATATAGTTCACCTTTAACTTTTATTATACTTGACGACGTGATAAAAATTATATTTACAATTGTACACAGCTGTTGTCAAATTGCAATACTTACTTGTAAAGGGGAACGTGCGCATGTCGTGTTGATGCTCAAAGATATATTTTTTTGAAGAAGATCATTGGTGCCATTCCTGCAAATAAACTTGAAGCTACCATAAGGTGGTTCGCGAGTAAAGGTCCCATAGTCTATGACGTAAGAGAAGGAGAGTAGAATGTCCTTGTCCTGGACAGGACCAGTTTTGTTACAGGTGTACCGCAGTTCTCCACTATTGTTGAAGCCCACACCCTTATAATCTGTAGTGTATGAAGACAAATGTAGGGATCTAGTAACACTCCAAATCCGCAAAATCCAATTGGAATTTTAGCGGCCCTCATACCTTGTTGTATTTATATTAACAATAGAAGCATGGGACAGGTTTCGTTTTTTTTCGAATTTCCCTTTCGTTAAAAAGATATTTACGATTGAATTGCTCAGATGTTAAACTTTCCACTGGATAGTCGTACCATGTACAAAGTCAGTGCAATGAGTAAGTGAATATCACTTTGCTTTTTTGCTCATTACCAATAGCTTTAATATATTATGTATTCTGTATTCATATACTAATACATCATCCCTACCGAAAAGAACGCAGTGTGCCACAGTGTGAAACACAGTGTGCTCCACAGTGTTAAATCTAAGCGTTTTCACAGTGTGAATACACTGAGAATTACAGTGTGGCCACACTGCGCAACACAATGTATCTACATTATATACCACACTGTAACCATACTTTGTTTCACAGTGTGCTCCACAATGTAAATTTCGAGCGTTTCCACGGTGTGTCATTACTGTGAAACACACTGCGAAACACACTGTGAAACACAATGTGACCACGGTGTTGACACACTGTGAAAACACTCGAATTTGACATTGTGGAGCACCCTGTGATTCACAGTGTGATGTACAATGTAGTTCCCATATAGGAAACCAATTGGGAAATGAGAGATGTGGTTCAAATTGAATACCAATTGGCATTCATCCCAGTTTGTAACCAGTTAGCAACAAGACAATATGTATGCATGTGCTAAATTGTTTAACCGATTACCGGTAGTCTTTGTCTTTTTAGGCCTGGCTCGAGTTAAAGGGAGTTAACGGCTGAAATATCCATAAACGTAACCATTTGTAATAAATGTGGGGCCCCACAATCATTCGATCATTTTGAACCAACCGTTAATTTTTGTTGTTAAATGCTTCCTCTTTTCAAACATTTTCAAAATAATTTTTTTAATAGTTGTTGATTATCTCTCTATCTAATCATTATTTTTTTTACAAACCATCACATGCACAATATTTCATTTCAAATGGTTGAAACCAATGAGTTTTTAGAGAGCGCCCTCTTGAGTTTGAACGGCTCTTTTTGTAAAGATAACAGGCTTTTTACTTAGTTGTTTGTAATTTTGTATTCCTTTCGAGCATGGTGGAGTTATTATAACTATTAGTTTGTAATGTAATGGTGCAGGTTTTGGTTACTAAAATTCAGATTGACCAAAACTGTACTCTCTTTACCAGAACTCAACTATCCCTTTAAGCCCCTTATAAGAATTTGGGCCATAGGCTATAACACAGACTATGTTT
The DNA here is from genome assembly GCA_037951105.1 of Echinarachnius parma. NCBI lineage: Eukaryota > Metazoa > Echinodermata > Echinoidea > Clypeasteroida > Echinarachniidae > Echinarachnius > Echinarachnius parma. The sequence goes on from JBAMJV010008821.1 coordinate 61,314, forward strand.
TACTCATAGGTCAAAAGAGCAGGTATCGTTTACGTTTTTTTTTAACTTTTCTTTCAGAAAACGAGCGGCAACGGCTCCCGATAGGGAGGTCTTTGAAGCGGCACATACCCGTTTTGCCAATATACGCGAGTACCTTCCCCCCCCCCCCCCGCCCCAGGGACCACCATGCAAAGAAGAACACAGGGTTATATGTTTTTGTAAGTATATCAAATAGATGTCCAACACTTCGCAAAGGGCTATGCTATTCATAAACAATACAGTAATTAACTGAAACCCACGGAACCAACATGTTCCATTGTTAGCGCCAAACGTTTTCAAGTGCTTCAGTACTATACACGCGTACGTGTTAAGACAACATATGTCCCTAGACAATGGACTAGTCTTCGTCTGCAGACCCGTAAACAATAACTATAGTATCGTGGTGGTTTTTCAAATTACATACTTTGTCCGGAAACCAATTTTTCTGAACTTGGTGGTCGAATGGACTTCTGAAACTATTACATTTTATTTGTAAGAATATTATTTTGGGGTGGTTACGGTTTCATGTTAATGTTCTGTTATGTATACCATGTATACGTACGTGTAAGAAACACATATGTCTACGATCAGTATGACTGTAGATATGGCCAGAGCACTGCCGTAGAAATGCTTATATTTTGAAAGATGTTCAAATTATACCAATTATAAATGGATGGATACATAGTTACAATAGAGCATAATGCATTTGTACTTTATGTCTTACTTACCGTTCCCTTGCCAGACCCCAATTACGTCTCGGTAACACATATTCATGTCCTCTAAAAGAACCTCATCTGCATGGTGGATATGATTAATGAAGTTAGCAAAGTACCAAACATTGCTCATACAACATTATAGCCAAATATAAGCATTGGGAAACAACCCACACACAACAAATTAAGAATATGTTTAAATCAACTACTATGCACGTGGGAGAATATATCATAACTTAGATGTTAATGGAAAGATTTGGACAAAAATTGCTTTGAAATTGACTAATTGAGCATTAAAAGGATCGAAATAAAATGATCTGTGACACTGATCTATTCAACCGCGATACGCTGCGTGGACAAAACTATGCTAGCGCATGTGTTCACGGTATGCGGCCTTGTCAATATATCTAACCAAGAGCTAGCGGCGCGAAAAGGTGAGAACGGGTGGTGAATTTAGGCCAAATGTCACAGGCGTGCATTGAATTTCCTCTGATATTTCTCCATTTAACGAAACTAAGGTTCAAATTTTACCACACAAGCCCTCTTTTAAAATACTTATTCCACAATATTGTTAAATTAGTAACTTTCCTAATGCTGTTGTTTGGCTTTAACTAAGTTATGTTCACGGGCAAACAAACGAACTGCATCCTCTACACATGTTACAGACACCGGCGTCATTATTCTGAAATAGGGATCCGACCAAAGTAATAAAATAATAATACTTTACAAGTTAATTTTACTACTACTACTACAACTTCTACCACTACAACTGCTACTACTACTACTGCTTCTACTACTACTACTACTACTACTACTACTACAACTTCTACCACTACAACTGCTACTACTACTACTGCTACTACTACTACTACTACTACTACTACTACTACTACTACTACTACTACTACTACTACTACTACTACTACTACTACTACTACTACTACTACTACTACTACTACTACTAACTACTACTACTACTACTACTACTACTACTACTACTACTACTACTACTACTACTACTACTACTACTACTTCTACTACTACATACTACTACTACTATTACTACTACTATTACTACTACTACTACTACTATTACTACTACTACTACTACTACTACTACTACTACTACTACTACTACTACTACTACTACTACTACTACTACTACTACTACTTCTACGACGACTACTACTACTACTACTACTACTACTACTACTACTAGTACTACTATCTCCTACTACTCCTACTACTACTACTAGTACTACTATCTCCTACTTCTCCTACTACTACTACTAGTGCTACTACTACTACTACTACTACTACTACTACTACTACTACTACTACTACTACTACTACTACTACTACTACTACTCCTAATACTACTACTACTACTACTACTACTACTACTACTACTACTACTACTACTACTACTACTACTACTACTACTATTACTATTACTACTACTACGTTTTCTACTATTACTAATACCACTACTACTTCTACTACTAATACTACTACTACTTCTACTCATAGGCGTACCCAGGGAAGGGGGGGGGGGGGGGGGTTCAACCCCCCCCCCCCCCCCCTCCCCCATGACCCAAAAATTGCTGTTTTGGGGGGTTTGAACCCCCCCCCCTTTTTTCATATTTTAGCTGATCTTGAGACTACTTTTAAGCGGTCTCGACCGTCTACAACCTGGTCTCGACCGACTAGAACCTGGTCTCGACCGTCTAAAACCTGGTCTCGACCGACTAAAACCTGGTCTCGACCCACTAAAACCTGGTCTCGGCCCCAACATTTTTCGAAGATCTCCAGTCTCGGGCTCAACAATTTTGAAAGTACTTGGTCTCGGCTTTGAATTTTTTTTACGGACACCCTCCCCTGGTCTCCTGGTCTCGTCTAAAACCTGGTCTCGACCGACTAAAACCTGGTCTCGGCCCCAAAATTTTTCGAAGATCTCCAGTCTCGGGCTAAAATGTTTTGAAAGTACTTGGTCTCGGAGTTTAATTTATTTTACGGACATCCTCCCCCCCCCCCCCCCCCCATTTATTTTACGGACATCCTCCCCCCACCCCACCCCCCCCCCCCCCACCCCCCCACTGAGAGGGGTTTTCAACTTTGATGGTAATTGGTCTCGGTCTCGAAAATGTTGAAAGTACTTGGTCTCGGCCTTTGAACAAATTTACGGACATCCCCCCCCCCCCCCCCCCCCCCCACACACACACACACACTGAGAGGTGTTTTCAACTTCGAAGGTACTTGGTCTCGGTCTCAAACATTTTGAAGGTACTTGGTCTCGGCTTGAAATTGTTTACAAAATAACCCCCCCCCCCCCCCCCCCTTTAAAAAATCCTGGGTACGCCACTGCTTCTACTACTACTACTTGTTCTACTATTACTAATACCACTACTACTTTTCTACTTCTACTACCAATAATCATTGTAGGGCAGTTGTAACTCCTTTGGTAAATGTGTTTGGCTTATTAAAATATTGGGTATATATTTCTCTTTGGATCCCGAAATTCAAGAAAGAATTAATTATAAAGAAATTCTAAGTAGAATTAGAAATGTATTAACATGGTGGACAAAGTGGGACTTGTCTTTGATGGGAAAAATTCAATTGATAAAGACGTTTGTGATTTCTAAATTAAGTATCATCACTCACCCCAGTACCGCCATGGGTCATATTATAATTAAACAGACTGACATTTGATTTCTTGTGGCATGGAAAAGACAAAATAAAAAGAGAGGTTACTTTTTTGAAATATGAAAAGGGAGGATTAAAAATGATTGATTTTCAATTCCTATGATTTCTTTCTTTAAATAAAAGGGGACACTTTTGGATGAGGGATATAAAACAAAAATAATATACTATGCCTTTGGTCGAGGCACCTATTGAAGTTAACCTCAGGCCCCTTAGTTTCAATTATATAACGCCTTAGAATGTTCTCGTGTTGTGATTGGCTGAATTCAGGTCACATGATATTCAGAAAAAGTGATCTATCTGCACTCAGTAATGACGTCAGCCGTGCATCAGTCGACTGATGCACGGCAGTGACGTCATCAATTGAATGAGTAATGAACTGGTTTACCATACACATGTCATTATTGTACATGGCAATTCGTGCAGACATGAATACATGGTATGCAGCGCTAGCATGGTATGCTCGCTCGTTGTTTATGTATTGCGTTGCGAGAATACTCCCTTTGTTTGTTTGTTTATTCAGTTGCCTAGTCAACAAGCGCGCTAAGCGCGTAGTAATGTCGAGGCGCGCACGTCGTTAAATGTACGTGAATCGAATTAATTGCGACGTACATACGTACACAGTACAGCTAGTTAGCTAGCTGTGTGTACAATTACTTTATAAAATACAATGATCTTGTACTAGTCGCGTTCTCATTTTAGCACTGATTGGATTATTTATCTGGATTAAATCATTGTTTATTTAATTGTGATCGAGGAATACCATTTACGATGGCAACGAATTTCCTTCTATCAACTATTATTGACGCTGAACTAGAGAATTGTCTTGAGACTTGACTGTGAATTCTACCAAGACCAAGTTGAAACTGAGACTGAGTGAGAGCAATTCACTGTTGGAACGGCATCTTTTCTCCTGGAGTACCTACTTTAAACTTAAAGGTAAGACAATATTTTATTTTGTATGTAAAGTACCACCGGTAGGTGTTATATAAAGGAAATAATAAATGATTTTTTGTGCGAGGGCAGTCTATTTGCACTCACCGTGCAGCTCCGTCAGTACTATTGAACTCGCTAATTCGTAGCTCGTTCAATAGTACTGACGGAGCTGCACGGTTCGTGCAAATAGACATGCCCTATCGCACTCAAAATTATTTATTATTTCCTTACTAGTGCCTCTCAAGGCAGGTATTTGCACACTACTTCTGAAACGGATAGTTGTTTTTGATTATATCTCTATTGAATAATTATTTTGACAAAACATCACATTCACATTTTTCGATAAAAATGTTTCAAACTTTCAAGTGTCTGGACAATTTCAGTTTTGGTATAGAGGGCGCTGCACAAATTTGTTTGTGTGTGAGATAATGGAAAAGTGAGTGTAAAATATGAAAGAGCATACAATTTTAATGGCAGAATAAACTTTATTTGATCAAAATCGGTTCAGAAACGGCTGAAATATAAATACATAATCTAATTGTAATACCTCTGGGGCCCAAAAATATTCGATGATTTTTTAACAAATTAAACAAATGCTTACACTTTTTCGAAAAAATGTCAGAAGAGGTTTAAAGTAAAAGTTGATGATTTTGGTATTTAATCATTATTTCAACAAAACATCACATGCATAATTTTGTATGAAAAATGGTTGAAACCAATGCTTTTTTAGAGAGCGACCTATTGTGTTTTAATGGCTCTTTTTGAATGATAACAGGCTTTTTACGTATGTAATTTTCTTTACCTTTCGGGCATGGTGGAGTTATAACTATTAGTTTCTAGTGTTATTGTGCAGGTTTTGGTTACTAAAGCTCAGCCTTACCAAAACTGTACTACGTACTACCCCTTTAACCGTTTATGGATGTTTACTATCATTCAAGCATAAATAAATTATAAATGTTAGTGTTTAATGATGACTTACAAGTTTAAGTTTCTAAAATTATGTTTGACTTAACTCTAGTATTCTTATACTAATTGAAGTTTGTTGCTGATACCTGAATTTATATTACAAATTAGCTGTACCTTAATTAATTTTGTACTAACTGCCAATTCTAGCCAATTATATGTCTATTTTAACAAAAACTTGATTGGCTCTGATGATTGTAAAGCTGAGTTCCTATAGCACACTAGCCTATAGAACACACTTGACATCCTTACCTGTAACCTTCACGGTGCTCGCCACTACGTGAAAGGTCTCGGTCATGGTAATATTGAACCTAACCCTCGCTCTGTTTCGTGACACTTGTACCCATGTGAAGTTCGCATCCGAGAGAAAACGACCGGAGCCTATCAGATCCTGATTTCTAAGGGAATCGAACATCGGCTCGTCATCAACAATCTTTTCATCGTCCACTTCAACCTGGAGCATCCGACCGGTGCTAACAGCTCGGAGAATTATGCGCCAACCCGTGGTTGTGTTGATGGTCCATTCGAACACGTTATCGACACAAAATTCTGGTTCCCAATAACATGTGAAGTTCCAGTTGTCACCGGGTGCCATTGTAAAAGCTAGAATGATTTAGGATACACAATGAAACGATTATTGTGGTTAAAATTATCGAGTCGAGTTCTATATCTCATCATCATGATCATGTCCAGTGCATTCAAACAAAGTATAACAATAAACCAAGAATGGGGTTTATGACCAGAATATTCTAATAGTATACCGAAATATTATTTCAAGTATTGTATTGTGTAACCAGAAATAGAGATTATCTTTTGTGCCGTATGTCATGATCGCTTCCATTATTCAAAGTTTAATTATTGTTAACCGTATGTAATATTCAAGATTGGAAACCTGCATACATTATTCAAATAGTATGAGTTTATTAACATATTAGGGAAACAGTTCCGTAATTGCAATATACCATACATGCCACCCTTCCCGATTTAGCTACACCACTGACCATTCCTAGACACGGGTCGGAATGGAATGATATAGAGACACATTTGAAAGGTGGATGATGCAATTTTATAGCAAACAAAATTAGAATACACACATATAATGTTTACTTTAGAGGGATCTAGTAACTTTGTTGACAAATTCAAAACCTGTCAAAGGGTTGATAAAATATTCCGGGATTAGCTGATTTGACCACTGAGCGATATTTGAAATTTCCATGTTAAATGAATGTCATTTGACCGAGTAATGAGCGAAGATGGTAAGTGATATGTGCTAACTTATTGCACAAACTTTGTACACAGTTGAAAGTCTCCCATGTACAAAGAAAAAAATGTAGACTTTTAAATCCAAACACTTCAATTACAATCAACGAAACATGTTCCATACCTCTATTGGTAATACAAATACAACAAGGTATATCAAGAGGAGCCAAACGCTGTTATTCGATTACTGTTATTGATAAGTACATTATTCCCGTCATTTCAATCTAGTCGTATAATCATTTCTTCTTGGGTATCACTAATAATGGAAATAATCAATGTTGTTGTAAGTGCGCGATCAGATGCGCTCGGATGACGTTTTATAATTATGAGAGTGTTCGAAAACATGGCAGCCTCCAATGGTCAATTGAAACAGTTGATAGTGGTTTAACAATCTATGGTTATTTCCATTAGCAATACTCAAGAGGAAATATACATGTACGACTAAAAATGAGACAAGAATTATGTACTTATCAGTAACAGTATGAATTAACACTTCAGCATTTTGTTTCCCTTTTAAGGAACTACAGCGTCTAGATGGCCTGATTTTCACAACTCGGCTCTCTATATTTAATTTTTCCCGAAGAAAAAGAATTTGGCAGTCATTTCTGATGAAATCAATCAATTTTGGGGTAATTAGTAAATATCTAATTGTCCTGGGAACGCCCCTTTTAAATCGCCAAAATGTGACGTCATCTAAAGAACGGACTAATGAACTAAATTCTGTAGATGACGCGTCATGACGTAAGCCAATGAATTGTCAATCACATGTCGATCACGCTGCCGATTCTGGACCCTAAATGTGGGTGGGGCGTAAACTGGCTGCTAAGAGAGATTTGGCATCAGAAAACTAGTCTTAAATCACTACTGTGTTTATTTGTATGGATTTTTTTTTCGGCAGACCTATGTTTCAAGTCATCAACTATAAAATAAGTGTCAAAGTACGTTGTATTCTTTAGATCCTTTAAGAACCACTGTAGTTCTAAATAAGTTGTGTGGACTTTGATAATGTTACTAGATCCCTTTAACTCTGAGATCGACGCACAATCGTGTATGTTTTTTTAGGGACCGTTACAAAAGACTTACACGTATACTCCTGTTCTTGATCATGTTCATTATGAAGGAATACATGTTCAGTGGAGTTCACATTGTCATCTTTAAAGATGTCACATCTCAGGTCTCCATTATCTATAGATACAACAATTCAGAATTCACTGTTAAATCCTTCACATGCCATTTAAAACAAAGGGAAACTGGCAAGAAATATGATATGATACAAGTCATATACAAATTAATAAAGAGGATTTTATTCATACTACATAATAGATACATAACAAAATAATATGGCTTCTTTTGCCCTTCTTTAAAATCGTTATTATTCATACAATGAATATGTATTGCTATCAGAAAGAATTTAAGTGTCTTCGTCAATTTCATTATCGTCGCCATGGTCATGATTATGAACATCATCATCATCATTAAGACCATCAGAATCATCATAATCATCATCATCATCATCATCATCATCATCATCATCATCATCATCATCATCATCAATATCAACATCAACATCATCAACATCATCATTACCATCACGATCACCATACCCATTACCATTGCCATTATAATCACTTCCATTTAACATTTACTTTGCCCTTTTTTCGGGGGGGGGGGGCGGGGGGTGGGGCGGTTATTGACAGGCGAGATGTGATTTGGATTGTATGTGACCATACATAGTTCACTCTTAATTACATACAAAAGAAGCTTAGTTATTATACTCACTGCAATCGTCGGCTGATACTCTGAATACTACGCCGCTATTGATAAGAATGGTAGTTATTGCGAGAACGCCAAAAGCCCGAAGCAATTCAGGTAAACCCATCATGTCGATGTGTACTGCATGGTAGGTCTAATCGTTCCACGTGACGTTAATGATTCAACAATCAAACAGGCTATACTTAATGAAAAATACAACAAAATACAACGTCAGCCGTCCAGAAATATACCATAACTATGTTTACGGTGCGCCTCCAGTAGACTTGATTGGCCCACTGCCACGACTTATACTGTACAAGAGATTCAGAAAAATTATACTCCACACTATTCGAGCTATTCAAACTAATCATTGAAATCCAGCCGCCTGTGGGATCGTTCGAAGCATTCATATCACCTGTACATAATAGTTGTCACCTCACACATGAACAAGTATCCGGCGTTATCAAAAATGTGATACAAAATTGAATGTATAGACAATTACGAATCGTGGTATTGCAAACTAAAGTCATGATCATGATAATGTAAATACGCGTACTTCCTTGTTTATTCAATTGGGGTAATACGTTCCAGTCACACTTACCCGTAAAGGCGTGCGGTATATAACAACACGGAAAACCAATTAAATATGGATTGAATGACGATTAATTTACGGCTCCGTAACCACCCATTAAAACGTGGGCCACATACATACAGCCACGGAAAACCCACGAATAGCCACGCATTAGCCACGAACTAGCCTGGCCAGACATTCGGCCACTCTCATCACTGTATCAATCGCAATGTGTCGTTTTAGAATGTTGAACATTTCGAAATTTCAGCTTTGCCTCCCCGTAAGCTGCACGTGTACTTAGTGATTGCCACGTATTGTCACCAATCGTCACGTATTGCCACGGAATATAGGCACGAAATTGCCACCGATTGGTCCCGTTGCATTGTATTTCACTAAAATGGTGTTACGTGGCTCTAACGGTACGGTTTTACGTTTATGTGTGACTGGGACAAGAATTGATTAACCCAATGCCTACGGGAACCTGGTGGGTCCCGTTTGAACTATTATGGGGATTGCAAAAAGGAGAAAAAAAGTAGGGAGCAGGTTATTTTATTTGTTCGAAATGCCCCCGTTGGTCTTATGCCTCTCATAAATCATGTCTGTATACTATTGTCTTCAAATTATACGATACATCATGTACCCTTTTTTTGTTACCAATCGTGCAAAATAAAAGTTGCCTTTTCTTTCAAACTGTTTTTTTTTTCCCCACGGCCCCGCGTCGTTCTCGCAGATGATCTCATCATGATTCAACCAAGCTCATTGTCAAATGACAACATAATTCTATTAAACATTTTGAAATAGTGGTGAACTTCACATATATGTGTTATTGGCGTAGGTATAAGGTGGTCACGTGGGTAATGCCATCCCATAGTGCATTATTGTTTCCCTACATGTGTGTAAAAAAAGATAATGATAAATCTCGATCGAGATTAAAAAAAAAAAAAAAAAAAAAACATATTGTGTGCACAAGCAGCAAGCTGTCACTACCTTCTTTGGCACACCAGCCCACCCAAACCTACGTAGGACATTCCTGGATACGCCACAGCCCGGTGTAAATGATAATAGACTATAAATATGACACTTATTAGGAAATAGTCCGGGACTTTTTTTTGCATAGAAGTCCACCTGCTCACAGTGCACTGAAATGTGTCAATACATCAACGTTTGTTCCATGCACGCCAAGCTCCAATGCTTCTTCTGAATAAGTTTGTTTGCACCGGGATATTATGGTATAGTTCTTAGTTCTGATATATCGCACACCTCAAATTATGTCTATAGTACAACGTAGTCTGTGGGTGGTGCAGCTAAATTAAAGACAATGGTGTCACGGGGCAGTTGTTTCCCGTTCAGGAGCCGCTGCTTACGCATGGACCTTTGTAACTTTAAATCTAACCAACCCTTTTACTTTAGGGTGAAGGAATTACGAAATACCTAACACTATAATATAGACCAATAAATATGTCGTTTTCAGGTCCTTTTTACATTTTATTGTACACTGTCGGTCGACAATGTAAGACAGTTTCGTACCCCACCGCAATCGTCAATCATAGGAAATATTGCCCCCTTTACTCATTCGACACTTGCTACCCCACTTCACTGTTCATGCTTAGAGCTGTCTAGCTCAAATATTGATCCTGTACTCTATTCTCACCGGGTTGTCTGAGTTTGACAAATTGAAACAAGTTATGAATTTTTCGTGGGAACTTCCTCATTGCCGTTTCTATAAACACACACCGCCAATACAACAATAGTACTGGTTCCAATTTATTGAATTATTGTGGGGCCCCACAATATTTACAAATGGTTATATTATGGATATCTCAGCCGTCTCTAAACCGATTTTGATCAAATAAATCAATTGTATGCATGCTCTTTCAAATTTGACACTCAGTTTTGCATTACCTCACACACAAATTGTACAGCGCCCTCTATACCAAAACTCAAATATCCCTTTGGTGTACTTATATTGTTGACTGATTTTTAATGGTAAGTAGATAGCGCCTTTTGGAACTAAGCGCTTTAGTATATTAATATCAGACAGACAGATGTGTAGCCAGGATCGCCATACATAGTATGATGAAATGGGCCAAAGAAGGTAGGGGCAGCTGCGACTTGTGCACAAAATATGTTTTATTTCAATCAAGATGTATTTATTATCCTTGTCCACACATGGAGGGAAACAGTAATGCAATATGGGATTGCCTTAACCCACATGACCCCCGAATACGCCAATAACACCTAGGTGAAGTTCACTGCTATTTCAACATGTTTAATTGAATTATGTTGACATTTGACAAAGAACGTGCTTGAATGATGATGGGATTATCTACGCGAACAACGGGGCCATAATCTTAAAGAAAATTCAGCTTGCATTTAATTTGCACTATTGGTATCAGAAAAGGTTACATGATGTATTGGATAATTTGAAGACAATAGTAAAAACATGACTTACGAGAGGCGTGGGACCAACGGGGCCATTTCGAGAAAAAAAATCATTCTTATGTCCCAGTCACACATACCCGTAAAGCAATGCCGTAAAGCTATGCCGTAAGGCTATGCCGTAAGGCCATGCCGTAAAGCCATGCCGTAAAGCCATGCCGTAAAGCCATGCCGTAAAGTCATGCCGTAAAGCCATGCCGTAAAGCTATGCCGTAAAGCCATGCCGTAAAGCTATGCCGTAAAGCCATGCCGTAAAGCCATACCCGTAGAGCCACGTAATGCCATTTATGTGGAAGGCAATGAAACGGGGCTATTCGGTGGCAATTTCGTGCTTATACTGTGTGGCAATACGTGACGAGTCGTGACAATATACGTGGCTGCGCTATGTATACGTGCCACTTTAGGGGAGGAAAAGCTGAAATTTCAAAACGTTCTATATTCTGCCACATATGACATTTGATACAGTGAAGAGAGTGACCGAGTGTCTGACGAGACTAGTTCGTGGCTATTCCGTATTACTGTTCGTTGGTTTTCCGTGGCTGTACGAGGCCCGCGCTGTGCCTTAAAGGGATAGTTGAGTACTGGTAGAGAGAGTACAGTTTTAGTCAAACTGAATTTTAGTAACCAAAACCTGCACCTTTACATTACAAACTGATAGTTATAACTCCACCATGCTCAAAAGGAATACAAACATTACAAACGACTTAATAAAAAGCCTGTTATCATTCAAAAAGAGCTGTTTAAACTAAAGAGGGCGCTTTCAAAAAACACATTTATTTAAACCATTTTAAATAAAATATTATGCATGTGATGTTTTGTTGAAATAGTTATTAGATAGATAGATAATCAACAACTATCTTAAATCCTCTTTTGAAAATTTTTGAAAAGAGGAAGCATTTTAAAACGAATTGTAACGGCTGGTTCAAAATTATTGAATACTTGTGGGGCCCCACATTTATTATAAATGGTTATGTTTATGAATATTTCAGCCGTTTCTGAACCGATTTTGATCGAATAAAGTTTATTCTGCCATTAAAATGGTATGCTCTTTCAAATTTGACACTCATTTTTTCATTATCTCACAAAAAAATATTTTGTGTAGCGCCCTCTCTACCAAAACTCAACTATCCCTTTAAAATAATCGTCGTTTAATTGACATTTAATCGGGTGTTCGTAGTCATACACCGCACGCGTTTACGGGTAAGTATGACTGGGACGTAGACCTCAATTACATTTAAAAAGGAAGTACATTGTAATTACATAACCAAGATCATGACTTTCGTTTCCGATACCACAATTAATAATTTTTTATACCATCTTTTGTTACATTTTGTTTCATCACGATAATTGTTCATGTGTGATGTGAGTGTGACAACTATCAGGAGATATGGATGCTTCCATTGTTCCCATCAGCGGCTTGATTTCAATAATTCGTTTGTTTAGGAAAAAAAAGTGTGGAGTGTAATTTCTGCAGTTCTTTTACGGTATAGCATTCATGCCAGTGGGCCAATAACGTCTTATGGTAGAGCACCGAACACATGCATAGTTATGGTCTACTTATTGATGGCTGACGTTAAGTTATTCTGACTTTATATTATATTTGTAAATGGCCTGACACGGTTGAACTGTGCATTTGATGTTTTTATTAATTTGAATGAAGTATATCGTGCTTGTTTTTCCGAATCGTTAACGTCTTGTGTAACCATTTACACCATGATGGGTGAACCTGAATTTTTTCGGGTTTTCGGCATCCTCGCAATAATGATCACCCTCATCAAGCAGAATGGCGCCGGGGTCAGTGTACCAGCCAACGATTGCAGTGAGTATAATGTCATGGCTTCGGGTGTATGTAACTGTAATTATGTGGGCACATACAAACATAGTCCCATCATGCCCGTCAATACTTAAAGGGTACCACCACCCCAAAATATTGTTATTATAAATGAAAGGTAACATCTTTAGTTGTCCATTCCATCAACAAGTTCACACAAATAGGTTTCCAGAAAAAAAATATATAATTGGAAAACACATCACTATTCTAAAGCATGCGTTCATGGGTCTTCATATACGAAGACTACTATGTTCAGAGCGAACGAATCGTCCGGGATTATATTGCCTCCAAACGTACGCGTGAATAGCTTTGGCGCACTCGCAAATCCCGTACGGAACCAGGAAAAAATAGTGGCTCAGTAAGTGGTGGTAATGTATTGCTTTGTTTATGAATTTACACAACCCTTTGAAAAGTGTTGGGTATCTATTTGATATGACAACACGGTACCAAAACATAATTATGTGATGTTCTTTGCCTGGTGTTCCCCTTTAATCCACATAGAAATGTCGTACGTACTAAATTAGATAAATTAGAATGATGATGATGTTAATGATGATGAGGATGTTAATGATGATGATGATGATGATGACGATGATGATGACGATGATAATGATGATGATGTTATTGATGATGATCTTAATGATGATGATTATGATGGTGATAATGGTGATGATCGTAATCATGACGGCGCCGATGGAATGGATACAAACACCTAAATTCGTTCTGATGGCAATAAAATGAATTAATAATAACGATGATATAAATAAGGACGATATAGAAGCCATATTATTTTTTAATCTTATTTATTAAGTCATATATTTAAATTGTCTTTATTCATATGTTTATGTATTGTAATATTTGTGGGCAGATTCCCTATAATTACTTGAAATAATTATGTGTAGGATTTATGTTAACAATGGTTTCTGGATTATTTTGTGGATAGGTGAAGGGCAACTGAGATGTGACATCTTTAAAGATGACGATCTGAACTCAACTGGACATGTTTGCCTTTCTAATCAAGAACATGAATGTAAGTCTTCGGTGGCAGGTCCTAAACAGTCTACGCTAAAGTGTCATTCAGTCTTAGTTTTCTTTTTGTTGTTGAAAATACACACATTATTAACTCATATTAAATCATAAACAAAAAACATGTACGAACATCAACTTAGGTTACCATCTGCCATAGAAAAGGGGAATACAGGGAAGAACAATATTCGACCTGTCATTAAACAATATGCTTTATACAAATCTGAAATTCGCTGATCGTGTATGGCGGTGTTTTTGTATTTTGAAAATTAATCAAAAAAACAATTTACAAAAGATGTTTTTTAAAACATCTTTTGTAAATTGTTGAGAAGTGTAAGCATTTTGGTTCAACGGCTGGTTCAAAATTATCGAATCATTGTGGGACCCAACAATAATTACAAATGGTTATATTTAATTATCTTTCAGCCGTATCATAATCAATCTTGATAACAAACATAGTTTATTATTTCATTCAAAATGTTTTCTTTTAAATTAAACACTCACTTTTTGATTATCTTTAAAAAAAGTTCAAGTTCAGGTTCAAGAATTTATTTTCCATAAGGAAATTTGTTGCGTTACTTGCAATAATCGGAGACAACAATATGTACCTATACATAAATCATAGGTCTTTTGATAAATTCTTTCAAATAACCATTAGTATGTTCATGAGACAAGGAAGGTGCACACGATGCTTAACACATAATGTTGACAAGCACCTACAAATATTAATATGTATTTTGATTGTTTTAGTAATTGTGTGTGTCCAAAAAGTATATCCATATATCAAAATTTATCATATTATATCATGTTATATTATTCCGTATCAAATATCATTCCATTTAATTTACATGCTCATCAATTCCTATATTAAAATATAGCATAATTAAATATAATGTTTCACATGAACACATACTCTATACAATTACTTATATCAAAATTATTAAATGTATACTCTGTATCGCTAATTCGGTATTCATATCATTCAAACTATAAACAATATTTCTATTCAAGTGTAATTAACAATTAGTTAGTGTTATACATTGAAAGGTTGTATTTACATAATATGTGTATACAATAAACGCAGTAAATACAAAGGCTAGTATTGTTCATATCAAATCAGTGTACAGTCAAACCTGTCTTAGCGGCCACCTGTCTATAGCAGCCAACCTGACTATAGTGTTCCCCTGCAGAGGAAAATAGTGCAGTGGAACCTGTCTATAAAGGTCACACGTCTACAGTGGCCACTTTTCTTGTTTCCCTTGGGTGGTCACTATACATATGTTTTATTGTATGTCCTTATTTTATATAATTATAAATTCTATTCTATTACAATATTAATATAACAAACAAAAAGCGAAACTACAAAACAAAAACGTTAGCGATAGTGAAATTAAAAATGACCTATTTATGTAGAAGGAAATAATATAATTATAAAGTCATACAAATCGATTAATTAAACAATTTAATAATTGATTTCCTCATTGTAGGCAGTTTACTTGAGATTAATTATATTTGATGTTTTAATTTGATTTAGTACAGGACATTAGCCTAATCAAAACTGCAACTAACAATGACACCATTTCAAACTAAGACTTAAAGACCGAATACAGGCCTCATATTTTATACTATCTATTCTTCATTCAAAGCAGAATTGAGTATGGAATAAATGAGTTGGAAAACCGACTTGTTCTGGCCATTTGCGATTGCCACCTACGTCCACTCCTTAGTTATTGTAACTACAATGGAGCGGGTTTGAGGGATCGGCTACAATTGTGTGGGCTTTAGCAAGTGTCCTTTCCTCACAAATTATATCTAAGTCGATCTCATCACGATTCATAGTTTTACTGGCTCGTTTTATTGCCCTGCGCATGCAGTTTGTCGTTATCTTTTTGTTTAGCATTGTTGTACCAAACAGCACTATCCTGGGTGATATGACTTTGGATTACAGATGTGTAGAACAAGTACATAATCCTCTCATTGACATGGACAGCTTTGAGGTTGCGAAGAAAATACAATCTTTGGTTACATTTTACGAGTGTAGCTTTCAATTGCTCTTCCCAATTCAACTGATGGTCAATATGGGTGCCCAAGTATATGTAATTGTGTACATTTTCAATAGATTCATCATTAATTTCAATGTGAAAATCTACAGGATAAAATTTAATTTGTAATCTAAAGTCACATATCATCTCTTCTGTTTTCTCTGAATTTAACAGGAGATGGTTATCTTAAGCTTACACCATTTTTCAAAAGAGGAGATTTTGTTCCGGTATTTTTTCTCGTTTTATTTAATTAATCGTATAATTGCTGTATCATCTGCACATTCATAACGGTACAATCGTTTGTGTACAGGATAAACAAACTTGAGGATAGAACACAAGGAGTAGGTGCAGCGCCTTTTATACCAAAACTCAACTATCCATTTAAAGTATAATTATACAAGTTTTAACCTTTATTAGAGCCGGTGTATCAAGCGTTTATTCTCGTGAATGTATTTATTAATTTCAAACGAGGACAAGGAGATGAATACAACAATTATGCAGGTTGTGAATATGCTCTTTATTGGCCAGCATATTGTAAGTAATCACCACAGCATTACAATATTGTTAATGCATTAGTTTACATGACACCATGCGAAACTTTATTAGTAACCTTATTATGATTTAATTCTTTCACAATCTTCGATTAATCATAAATAAAGCCTTGTGAATAAGCGACCCTTATGAAAAACAAATCTCTGTACATTTCAACTACAATGTTCATGATGAGACGAAGAACTTGACTTGATATATTAACCACAGTTATCGTATATCCTACATTATTTTAGCGCTAATTACAATGGTACCCAGTGACACATGGAACTTCACCTGTTATTGGAAACCGACGTTGGATCAAAGTCATGAGTTCGAATGGACCGTCAACACAACCACGGGTTGGCGCATACTTCTCCGAGCTGTTAGCACTGGTCGAGTTCTTCAAGTCGAAGCAGACAATGAAAAGATTGTTGATGACAGCGAGTCGATTTTTGATACCCTTAGAAATCAGGGTGTGATAGGTTCAGGTCGTTTTCTCTCGGATGCGAACTTCACATGGGTACAAGTGTCACGAAACAGAGTGAGGGATATTACCATGACCGAGACCCTTCACGTATTGGCGAGAACCGTGAAGGTTACAGGTAAGGTCATTCTTCCAAATTATCAGAAATATGTTTCTTGTCATGTTAATTAATAACCATGGTTTGTTAACATGATAAAGACAGTCACGCTCGAGCGTCACCATTATTAGAGGCTATACAGTTTCGTTAAAAAGGAACATAGCTAGACATAATACTAGTTGATGTATTCTTTCGGTTGTTAGTAGTCAACTATTGAAAACAATTTAGATTCGCATTATTTTGTTATAATAGTATCATATATTAGTTATAATTGTATCACGTGCCTTACCAATATAGTTACTATTCTGTCAAATAAATGGAAATAAATAAATGACATGAAATACAAATGATTTTATTTGCAATTTTCAGATAGTATACGGTTGGAGAACAATCACTCGTGTGATGCAACAACAAGCGGTGATTGGCTTGATACAGGTAATCCAATTCCAGCCTTCGTAAATATGCGGTATAAGAATGCATGTGCCCTCATATGACAAACACAGTAAATCCAAGCTCTACGTCCTGACACACCACAAGTCAACCCCCAGAATGCATGCATTATATATTTTATGAAACTCATCACATGTTCTATAAGAGATCTGGTGCTTTTATTTGCGGATATACACTGACTACCGTGACTGTAACTCAGTGGGGTTTTCACAACATTAAATCGCCCGCACATGGTCAATCATATAATTTAGATTACCTCAAGGGATAGTACAGTTCTGGTAAAACTGAATTTTAGTGACTAAAACGTGTAAGTTATCATTGTAAACAAATAATTATAATTCAGTGATGCTAAAAGATATGCTTGAGTAATGGTCGAGGTTTGTAAGTTTGCAAATAAACATGCTGCACAGCCTAGAATATGAGAAAATATCGCTTAAATACAAGATTAAAAGGTTATAGGTTCATATTTCGGTCTAAATATTAGTGAAAGTCGATAATAAAAGTAAAATTAAAGATGAAACGAACATACCGGGGCGCGAGAAGAACGCAACCGTCCAGAATGTCGGCTGTCATTTTCGCTGGCTCACTGCATGTTTGATGCCGCGACCGGCCGCGGCCGCGGCTCAACATCGTTTTACCAGGCGATGAGGACAAAATAATTGTTTTAATCAGAATTTCAAAAGAATGCAAACACTTAGACGGAATTAATTCTTATTCAGATGACCTGACTAAGTTTAATCTCACATTGATCAAATCCAAGGGAAAATCTGACAACTAAATTTTCAGGAAAAACCAATACTCACGTATACGTTTGAACGGTAGAAAAACATATACAGTAAACGGCTACGTTACAGGGCTATTTTCATTTAAAATGCAGCCGATAACAAAAGAGGGCGCCCTCCAGATATCCTGAATGTGTTAACTATTATATAATTTTAAAAACAAGTGAATCTTATGTTTGGATGAAATAATAATTCAGTAGACAGATCATCGATTACAATTTTAAAGCCAATTTGGTAAACAAATGTGTAGGATTGACAATTAATTGTATCATTTATTCCAACCGGATATATTCATGAAGCGATTTTGATCAAACAAAGGGTATTATGTCTTTGAATTTGTATGGTTTTTTTTTCAAATTTACAGTCAAACAAAACTGAACTATCCATTTTGAAAAGACTTGCAGACTCCCGTGTCAAACGTGAAATAAATAATCCCTTGTTGTTTTACATTTCAGGTTACCACGGGAATGATGTCGGGAGAGGTAACCTTAATTTTACCTGTACGGGCCATGTTCACCCTTTCGACGACATTTTACTTTCCTTCAACTACACATCATGCGTTGGACCAGCTTGTACTTCTCAAAGTGGCCGTTTCAGTTTCATATGTAATGATACACGGCGTACATTGATTCGAAGGGGCTATGGAATCTCCGACAATAACATTTTGTATGTTACTTGTATTGGCACGTCATTAAGTTTCACCGTAAGTGTCCTAATATTTGGATGTTTTGATGATTAAATGTCATCAGAATATTTACACTTTAGCACTTCAACATTTCAGCATTAAAGATCAAGTCAATAATGTAAACAAACATTAATATAAGTGGATACAAAAACAAGATAGAGCTTTAAATTTAAATAGTTGTTGATGATCTATCTATTAATTTTAATCATTATTTAAACAAAACATCACATGCATAATTTTGTATACAAAATGGTTGAAACCAATACTTGCTTAGAGAGCGCCCTTTAGTATATTAATGGCACTTTTTGAATGATAACAGGCTTTTCACTTTATAGTCGTTTGTAATTTGGTATATCTTTCGAGCATGGTGGAGTTATAAATATTAGTTTGTTATGTTTTTGTGCAGGTGTTGGTTAATAACGTTTAGCCTTAACAAAACTGTATACTACCCCTTTAAAACGGAGAATAAACACGAAAGCTACACAATGCCAGACCGGTGAGTTCACGATAATGCCCGGGTAAAAAATGTACCGGTTGCCCTACAATTGATCTACCTACAGCGGGTTTTCTGTGATTTCGGAAATGTGGATATCGTTATGTGGCATCCTTGTATTGCGTAGAGCGGTAACATATATTGCGGGCCCGTGTGATGATCTTGGGAGTGTTCTCGACTCCAATTGTATGATCTCATACGGATATCGCAAGATACACTTACGATAACGATACTGACATCGCACTGACGCCTTATCCCGAATTGGACCATTTGTGATACACGTGACCTAGGCATAAGCTAGAACTTAGTATGTAGACGTTTATAGCATAATATTCAAGAGAAATTTGTATTGTATTCATTCTTGCATATACATGTTCAAACATTGTACAGTGTTGTAAACTTACTGTTTTTCTTAATGATCATAACTATTTGCACAGGTACAATTTGAGGGCCACGGAGACGAACAAATAGCTCTATACAACCTTACCGTCCGACTCCTCAGCTATGGAGAAGACAACATCAGTACAAATGTGGCCTCTGACAATAATAATGGTATTTTATTCAACAAAATGTCACATTCACAGCTACAAGCTGAATTGCAGTGTCATTTGCAACAATATTTACAAACATGGAAATAACATTAATGAACTCACGAGGTATAAAGAAACCTTAATATATTATATACAATAATTAGAGAAATAAATCATAATATACCTGAATAGTATCACAAATTAGGCATGAATACTAACGAAAGACAGTAACTTATATTATTATTTTGTATATCGATTAATCAATAATTAAGTGATTAGAAAAATCAATAGGCATCATGTATCAATTTATATTTCCTAATGAAAATTTTATATTTTAAGATAACATTAAAACCATTATGACTGCTGTAACATTTACTGGGCTAGTTAAAAATTTACGAAAATTACATAATATAGCTCAATCACAAATTAATCATAGAATAACGAATTAGCCGTAATTACTAACCAACGACAGTGAGTAATAATGTTGTTTTATATATTGATACATGAAATGAGTAATAACAAAAGCCCATAATATAATATTAAGGCATCGTGTATTAATTCGATTTTCTAATGCAAATTTAATATTTAAAAGTAAAATTTATCAAATTTAAAATACTTATAAATTAATATTTATAACACTTACTAAGCAAGTTAAAGATTTATACAAAAACTACATAAACTAGCAGCAATTCTTGAAAATTAGTAATAATTAATTATCCGAATAGAATGATATGATATATGAATTATAATGTATTGCATTCAATGGCTTAACTAACTCTATTCAATTACATGGATTATGGATATAATGATATCACCCGTAAATTGAGACTCATACACAAAAATGCGAATTAAAATGCATTTCAATAAGAGTGTTTTGGTTTGGTTCAATAGCTTATAATAATCAACACTTACTTTTAAAGTCAAAAGTATTAAATGTACAATTATAAGGTACTGTATCTCGCTGTAATAACTAGTTTGTACAAATCAATTATCCAATACAATTCGTAAGGGTGAATAAATGCATTTTTACCATCAAAGTATAATTGCCCGTTATTATACACAAATGCCTCACACAAAGGAAGCATCATAATAAAGATAGGAAGCATCATAATCATAATAATACAGATCGGAATTATGTGAGTGAACAATTATAACACAATAATCAAATCAAATAAAATCAGTATATTATAATAGTACAAAACTTACGTGTCTAATGTATTACATGCATCAATATACATGGGGATTTTAAGGTATCTAATTAGTATTTTTATTCAAGCATCTCACAATGTAAGGAATAGGGCTGGACCTATACCTTTCTGTCCTACAACCAATAGAATATAAATTTGTTTGACGACGTAACTGCCTTCCAGTGTCTGGTCTCTGTTCTGGGAGCCAGTTCCGGAAATCATTAGAATTAAGGAGGGATTTGCCGAACTTCAAGCATATTTTCTTCCGCCTATCTTCCAGAGTTTCAACCATCGTAACATCCAAAGCATTATCATATGATCCATAAAGGGGACCCAAAATCAGCCTTAGTGCTCGTTTCTGGACTCTTTCAATAGAGGCTGTTTGCATTTTTGTTAGACCAGGGTGCCAAACAGGCACCCCGTACTCTACCAGGGGGCGAACGTATCCCTTATAAATCAATATCAAATCTCTCATTGGTAATTTAAATGGAATTAAAGAACGAAGAATATGCATTCGCTTATTAGTCTTCCTAATCATAGCATACACCTGACCCTCCCACTTAAGATTTTCATTAATCAAAATACCAAGGACTTTCATTGAATCTACTTGGGCTAGAGTCAAATTATTAATTTTAACATCGAGCGGTATTTTTTCATATTTACCAAAATCGACACGCATTACATTGCATTTATTAGGATTGAGTTTCATATTGTTTGTATCACACCATTGAGTTAATGAGTCCATGGTCGGCTGGACCTCACTGGGCGCATCCCGCATACGTGACTCTACAATTGTCATATCATCCACGTACTTCCAGTACCTAAGGACACATCGACTCCAACTTCATCCGCTGGGTCTCCTACTGCAATACGTTCTAATGCTTCTACCGATGGAGGAAAGACAACAACATCAACCATGTCGGGAACTGAATCTTTTATTCCCGTGAGCATGTCTGGTATGTGAACGTACAAGTGATGTATGTTTTTGATGTGACAAAGCGTTGGCTTTATTAATGCTGATTCGCGTTGAAGGAGGGGGCACGCCCCTTTTTTGGGAGCCACCAAATTAGTAGGGGCATGCGTCTAGTGCCCTCCCCCCCCCCCCCCCCCCCGCTCATTGTCTAGTGTATACACACTGTTTAAAGTACCTACGCGAAGATTATTACAATGTAGGAAATTATAAATAATAAGAGAACTATGGGCTTAAATAATATTATTATAAACGTTATAAGTCCCATGTGCTTTAGAGATCCAACTGAACAAGCAATTAGAAAACCCAACTCAGGATCGATACTAAATGCTCTTCGGACCAAAAAGAGGATCGTTCTAGTGACGTAACAGGTGGTGCAGATCAAGTGTTAGCAGACGATGTCTCATTGCAAATGTAAATGACATAAGTGCACTTTTTATGTTTATCGTTACGATGAGTACATATTTGTTTTATGACATTTTGAAGAAAATGTTACGCAGACCGTGGATATATCATTAATTCCCGTAGAAACAGCTATGGAAAGGTCACAAATTTCAATGAAAAACTGTCCCATTTGACGTTCATGTCAAACTAGAGCGTGCAGCCTACAAGAATTGCATACAAAACACCGACGTAGCAACATAATAGAAACTATTTCAATAAACAGTCAACAAAACAGTTTATAGAGTTCGGCATGCCTGTGAAGTGAATACAATGGGACGGTTCCAATTCAGTAACTTATTACTGTACACAATTTCCAACATTGTAATATTCTTCGCGTAGGTACTTAAGAATAAAATCAGTGGGATCGTGTGTAGTCTCACAGAAACGGGATTATGTCTAAATCATGACGACGTTGTGGTTCACTGCACGCATCCTCTCTGTCCACAGTGAATGGGCAACCGCATTTCGTTTATAACTTGACCATCGGTAGATAATTTTTTTAAATTTCAATATGGTAATTGTAATAGACAGATGCACCCACGCAAATGCAAAATAATCCACCGTATAACGGGGTATCCTCATTGTACTTTTGTTACTATAATTCTAATTTTGTATAATTACATTTTGTCAAACAAATGGAGGCTCGAGCACTGTTAGTACAGCTCCAGTAGCTATGCCGCTGCCTGTTCTGTTTGTTTGTATTACATAATTGTTTCAGGAACTTTTAGAATTATGTCAATACTTTGAATTGAAGTATTTTATCAGGAAAAATTACAAAATATATGGGCAACTCCAGCGTCACGGACATTACAAATCAGAGAATTTTCATGACTTTCCAATGCCACTACTAATTCATACCTCTAACTAATGTCTAACTTTTTTTTTGATTACAAAGCAATATCCTGGTTTAGTATGCAAAAAAAGTTTCAGAACATTTATCCAATTCGTTACTGAGTAATTCTGCAAAATGTGCGCCGTCACGGACATTACATCTTTTGGACATGACTTTTTGCATCCATATACATCTTTGCAAAAGTCTCTGAGTTATGAGACCTCACAAAGGTGATTTAGGTATTTAATTATAGAACAGGCAATGATGAATTGAATCCAAGTTGTTTTGGGGGAAACGGGTCAGGCATATGTGATCTAGACAACAAAACATTGCGTCACGGACATTACATTTTCAGCGTCACGGACATTACACTTTTGTCCACTTTTTCTAAACTCAGAAATAACCCGCAAAAAATGCTCCATTGTGCATGAAACTTTTTTAATTGTACATTTGATATGTAATCAAACAGTTTTGAGAAACAAAATTATATTTCAATTTTTTTTCAATTAGCAAAAAATTATTTTAAAAATATTAATAAGTTTTTCCAAAATTATTGTAAAATTTGAATTTTTTCAACAGAATGTGCAGTAAACCAGATGTTCAACTATTTAAAACAATATTATACATTTTTAATCAGGTACAATGCTGTTTTGTGCCAACAAATTGTAAAATATAAAAAATCATGGGCATAACACATGGAAAATCATGGACTAAAAGTATAATTTTTGCAATTTGATCATACTTATGAAATTTAACCATCTCTTTTTCCTCCCAGTAAGTTATAGTCAAGTCTTTATTGATTATTGAGACTTGCATGTTCAAATTAAGCAATGAATTTAGTTTTATAAATAGTTCAGAGTACTGACTCAAAGTTCACTATCTGATTAACGATACAATTTATTAAAACTTAAACCAGGAAGGTAGTAGTGCCCCTGTTACTTGGGATTATCTTATTTCTTGGCTAAAATAAGACATTTACATGAGAAAATAATGCTTGATATTTTTTTGCTCTGCTTTTTGATACTTTTCACTGTGTTTGTAATGTCCGTGACGCAGCCGTGACGTAATGTCCGTGACGCCATTCTGGACAAATCATCAAATATTGTAGTAAATGCTCTTGATATACTTTATGATATAACATTCTAGCTTTGCAAATGAATTTTGAATTAAATTGAATTAGGACTTCTGCTTCTACAAAAACTTTTATATCTAAAACGTCACGGACATTACACATCAATGTTGTAAGAATCAAGATTTTATCCAATAACAGTTTTCAAAAAGTAAAGATTTTTACACAATTTCCTTTTCTATGATGTTAAAACAAAGCATAAACAAGACATTAGAAGTAGAATTATTGTTCTGAAGTGATCCATATTTTTAAATTTTATTTCACAAACAACGGATGCAAATTTCATCATTTTGGGTGGGTAATACATACAATTTTTGTCCCAACTTCAATGGCCAAAAAAAATATATTCTGCATTGAATTTCAAACTTTTTTCCTTTAGTCATCAAAATATGGTCCTTCCTCATTACTATCCAGTAGTTAACAAGGCTGTCCCATGAGTTTCATTTTTCCATCCTCGGGTTACATTTTTCGTGGAATTGCCCATATACAGTAGCGTAGATATAAAATGGGAGGAAGGAATTGAGCGCATATTTGTTGCTACATCCGTATATAGAGAGGGAAATATACACAAATGTGTGTACATTTTAATCCCAGGGTGTCTGCTGTAGAATACTGTGGCCGAGAGCACGATCATGACACAGGACCAGCCCTAGTTCCACTGATCTTTATATATGCTTGTCAAACCATTAACGGTCGAATGTGTAAGGAGTGAATGTGTGCTCTGGCACTACGTTCGGTTGATTTGTATGTTATTCTAGCATATTGACATCGATGAGCTAGAGCCAATATTGCTAATTACCATGGTAAATGTCGCTGGTCCGTAATCGGGCCTCTAGGCCCTGGTCATTTGCTCCATTTATAAACACCTCCGATTGGGTTACCTCTGGTACTGTACTGTATCAAGTGTTCAGACACCTCTATCTTTGTTGTTGCATGTTTCTCCTTCTGTAGACGTGACGACCATTGTGACAGCTGCTGCGGTAGCCGGCGTGGTTGTCTTGGTACTCATCATCATCATCGTTATCATCCTCGTGTGCAGAAAAAGGTACAGGATAAAGTCTTCGCAGTGCGCAGTCTACATGTTGTTAGATATAAATTATAGTAAATAGAAAATTGAAAAAAAAAATCGTTAATACGTTGCGCAACCCGAAATTAATATTGGAGATATAGGTGTGCTAATCTAGAGATAAAGCAATATTGTCGTGTTAGTCTATAAGCTCTGATTAAAGCTAGCCTGTTGAATAATTATGGCAAAGTGAAATACAATTACTAATAGGTTGTGTTTGTTTATTATATTGAAACTTGGAATTTAAAAATACGTCAATAATTAAATATGACATAACATATTGACATGAAGCATTGGTAGATCATTTCTATAACGTCATCATTTTCATTCTACAATAGACGACGAAATGTTCCACATGAGGAAAGGCACCACATGAAGGTATCCAAGAGAGCGAACATGGACCGTGTACCCGTGACCAACCCATGCTTCGAGCCCAGTGATGCAGAGGCCCATGAGTATTCAGAGGTCCCAGAAACCCATCGTTACTCATCCGTTTTACACAACACTGCAGTCGGTAGGGAGGTATTTGGTGCTGATGACTTCAATGTTCCTTTCGAGGACAAAAGAGACGACGATCGCCAAAAGACAGGGGAGCCAGTCACGAAAATTGAATCACCCGATTTGCCAGGGAAACATTCTAACTTTTCTAAGTCTGAATTGGATCAGGATAGCCACACATACGAGCAGGTCCAACCTTCTCCAGGGACAGGCACTCCGACACTACTAGGAGAGTATGGACACGCGGCTTTTGACATTGAGTCAGACACGCCATCAGCAGCGACCGATGAACCCTATGAAAGGATAGAAAGACCACGGGATGTTTCTTTGCAAACTCTTAGGATGAAAGCAACAACGAAGCAATCATCGGTTGAGGGTGCCTACGAAATGTACGCGCGTCAACAGAGTAGCACATACCAATCTCTGAATGTTCAAGACTCTCGAAGTCCGACAGGACAGGTAGGGAACGAAGACTAGTACCAACATTTGATGCGCTCTACGGGTCCAACGCGAGGCAACCTACGAGATACATCCGATCAGAGAATTTTCGAAGACCATGACTATGGAAGGTTTCAGTTGCAACCTCACAGTGGACAGTGTAGCACACTCCCGCAAAAGCAGGATCGCTCGTAGTCCCACTGAAGCGGGATATTGTATAATTTATTATCCTAGTTACGGTTCACTGCACACAGCCTCTCTGTACAAACTGAATGGAGATCCGCCTTACGTTCATAATTTTACCATCTTTAAAATATCATGACAAAAAAATCTTACACGGTAGATTATTTAAAAATATTGATAATGATGTTAATCGTAATAAACTGACAAATTCACTAAATACAGAATAATCCACCGTGTTGGATTGTTGCACTAACTGCCTGAATTTATTATGAGGCTATCAACATTTCAAAAAAGTTTTCTTAAAGTCGCTTCAAAATATTTGTTAATGATATTTCAGTCGCATTAATTGCGATTCATCACCCTTATTATAGGCGCGGTATGTCTCTATCACGATGCACATACCTAACTGGAGCTGATGATGTGACGTGCCACGAACGTAAGACTTTATTCGTGATCGATGGCCGTGTCAAATTGGTTTCTAATTATCCATGGTCTGAACCAAAAATAGAGCTGACTGCGTGCTCCGTGACCTTCGCACAGCACCGTAAGAAGAATCCCGGAAATTCGAGACTCTGAGTGATCCCGCTTTTGAGGGAGTGTGCTACACTGGTGGAGTGTCTCTGGAAGGCGGTGCTGTATCCGAAAAGAGCATAGCCGAGGATCATGAAAATGGAAGCCTCCAGTTGCAAGCTCCCAATGGAGTCTCTCTGGGGTTGATGATGCTTCTTTCGTCAATAGAGACCCCGTGTATAATAATCTGGAAGACACTGGTGAAAATGACATCGCACATGAAGAACCGGCGTATACGTTTTGGAAAAGAAAAACTAACTGATACATATTTTTTTTATATCAAGTATCAGGCAATGCAGAGCAGAGAGTTCAAATGACCATGGTATAACCATTACATGCATTAGATCCCTATTTTTCGCATTTCATTTCTGTTTTTAAAGGTGCGTCCAGTACACTGCAATAAATTTAGTAGATATATTAATAGTGAAAAGATTCAAACAACTGGGCGAATTTCTTGTCAACAATACGCAAGACCTTTGGCTTTGAAAAAAACTTTGTAAGTATTGTATATAGCGCATTGAAATTGACCTGCTTAATTATTAATTTAGAAGTTTTACAGGATAACGTGGTGATCAAGCTGTTGAGCTATTATCGCCGGAGGATTACTTGACTGTATATATTATACAGCTCTTTTGAGCGTTCAATCACGCCCATTCCACAGTGCCATGGAGCATCCACATTGTTTTATGTTCATGGTCATACTATTTCTTTGCCGGGTATTATGTTACGTAACATTGGTAACGTGGATGATTGACTCAATCCTTTTGTTACGTAAAGAGATCTAGTAACATCTAGTCAAAATCCATAAAAATTTCCTATAGAACTCTAACTGTTATCAGATACTTAATTGTAATTATATTACCATTGGAAAATGGAGCAGGTTTCTGTTGTCCGAATATGTATGTCGTTAAGAGATATGTATGTTTTGCGTGTTCGGATTTTAAACCATCTAGTTGAAATTTATAACTGTGAATAGAGTGATGGCATTCATTTTAGTGGAATTTTCAACCATCACTCAGTTGACATATCGTATCGCAAAGATACAGATTTTATCAACCCTTCTTCAGTTTTTGCACATGTCAACAAAGTTACTAGATACCTTTTCAATGTCTTTCCTACATTATGCTTTCGTGGTTTGCAATGTAATTTTTCCGGTTGAATATCTACTTAAATATTATGTTAAATACTGCACCTTTTAATTAGATTATCTTGATAAATATGTTAAGGAAGTCGTTGTACATTAACATTCAGATTTTATCTTTGTATGGTGACCATAAAGCTTATGTTCATAGTATTTTAAAATGAAAAAAATGAAACTAAACAGATGTGGTAAAATGTCATATATAATCAGATTCTGTAATACATAAACAGTGCTTATATTTCTTACTCAGAGAAGACCACATTTTGTGAAAATAAATGCAAAAGCAACAATGAAAAATGAAATATAATGTATAATTATACAGATTCGCTTATTTAAAAAAAAAAAACGATACCAAGAACAGTCATTTTGGTCGTGTAGTTTTTTTTGTTTTAGGGCGCTGTGAGAGACACCATGTCAGGTTCCCATTTTTTTCAATTTTTACCATGTCAGTGCCTGTTAAATCGCACTTACTGCCCGTCATACAACGAGCAATACGCGCGCCATTGTTAGTGTGCATTCAGCCGTGTACCGAGAGAATGGGCATAGTTGCTCGATGCTATGACCAGCAGGAAATGCGATTTATCGGGCACTGACGTGGTAAAAATTGACAAAAATGGGAACCTGACATGGTGTCACTCACAGCGCACTAAAACAAAAACTCCACGACCAAATGACTGTTCTTGGTATGTTACATTGGAAAAGACACCCTATCCGATGGACATAATTATTTTGGTACTATATTTTGGGAAGTGCCCCGTTCCGTTTTTTGGGGGCCACCCTGTATAGATTGCTGCCTTACTCTGTACATACATGTACTTTTGTGACAATTCGATAATTATTTGCTTTTGTAGAAGTCCAAAGTGCATTTTATTTTGCTAAATGGAAGATGCATATTACAGGTTGTTAGTTGTGCATATAGATTCTATTATGTAGTATTCATTTAATCATGACAACAAACATTGTAATTTGCGATGCCTGGATGGACACAATAATAATGCCAGTTTGGGTAGATAATACCACGCATGTATAATAAGTTAGTATAACAGTTACGTACCATGCATCAAAGTACAATTTATTTCTCAGTTCCTCCCGTAATCATGTAATGATGACGTCATTTTTACACCATATACATCGGCTGTTATTATCGTTGTTGTTGTTGTTGTTGTTATGTGCAATTTATTTTACATCGTGGGCCTATGGACTAATTTATTATTATATCGACAAGTGTTGTTTTCCTTGGTGTGTAAACACGGACGCAAATCAACATCCACACATACAGATGTATGTAGACGCACGCACACACGAATCTGCACACACACACACACACACACACACACACACACACACACACACACGCACACACACACACACACACACACACACACACACACACACACACACACACACACACACACACACACACACACACACACACATGCTCACATACACACAAACACACATACATAGAAACACACAGCCACACACACACATACGCACCCACACACACACACGCGCACGCACACACACACACACGTACAAAGAAACACACGCGCGCATACCTACCTACACACACACACACACACAGACACACACACGCACAATTGTATATACAACATGTAAAATGTCTTTCCTATTCAAAATTAGTTTTATTATCTTGATACATGTATACAAATTGTCACGAAATCACTCATGACAACTAATGCAGATAAAGACAAACATATCAAAGTTATAACAATCACAATTTACATTTAAACATTAAATAAATTATAGGATCGAAAGAAACAAACGTATCAGTTATTGCACTTTTCATTTCCAAACTATTGCAGATAAACAAACAATGGACTATCTTTATTGCATTATACTTGTTCCAGATGTTCACCAATGGTGATTTATTCATCGTATACAAAATGTTTTGTTTTATTGTTGCAAATAGAAATACATTTGAAACTTGAAACTTGAATGGTACATGTTTAGTCAAGAATGAAAAAAATATAAATTATAAATGGACAATTTCGTAGATACATTGATAAACTTTCACTAGACTCTCAATAGATCATTTCAACTGGCAAGTGAATTGAAATAAATAATGATAACAGACCAGAATATAGCTTCAGAAGTCTATGGCAACAATCAATAGGCTAGACACGTTATACAGGTGTCAGAATGTAAAGACATTTTATTAAATCTATTTTGTTAAAAAAAAAAATACGTTTGTGTGCGTGAACAGTAGATAATGATCTTTTATTATATAGAAACATTACATAATATATTATCCTACATTTTATTTATGTAAATTTTAAACTGGACTAAATGTGTATAACTTATGTTTATAAAGTTCAATTATAAAAATATATAAAACACATTGTGAATCATCTATGCTACTAGCTGACTACAGTAACTCTACAGTATTATGTAACTACAGATATGCGACTGACCTTTCCTTTTCATACGATAGTGAATGCACTGGAGCAACCACATTAATTCGAGTCCAAGTGAAAGTGATTGCGTATTCAACTGTAGAGAGCTGATTTCACAATGTACATTACATGACGAGAACACTCCATTATACAATTTGCGATAGGAAGAAGTTAACACGAATTCGCAACGACAACTAAATATAGGTTTTTTCGGCCAATTTCATAAGCTTCTCATTCGTTTTGATAAGCGTGTCATTCAATTTCGCGAAATTGAGCTGAAGGCTAGCAATTGTGGTTCAAAATTGCATTTTGTTCATACGATTTAGCTCGTCGGTCAAGTTAGTTAAAGTTAAAGACCTTCCCGTGTCAATGTTGGCACATAAGGCGGCGCCTAGCTATCTCCGATTCATTAGCCCTAGGCCACACGTGTACTAAATGTAGCGAAAGCTACAGAAGGGGGCCAGTCCTCTGGTAACTCGCGTGATTAACTTCGGTCAAGTGAGTTATCACTTTCACGCTATTTGCTTTCAATTTCGCCAACGGATTTCACGGAAGGCGGTATTACCCCCACACATGACAGTCTTTAACAAAAATCAGTCGCTTAGTTGTGTCAGTTGTTAGTGTCGGATGAACTGTTACTTAAGTCATTGTTATCAGGTATAGAGTTAAAACGGACTTCCGATGGAGGAATCTGATTTATCATGGTTAAAACACATGCAAATCAATGGAAACGTTCAAAGGTCGGGTTCGAGTAGAGAATAGTCACCCTCGTGTTCAAAGACATCGGTAGTATCAGTTTTCAAAGTAAGATCAAGCAGCCCGTAGCTCTGATCCTGGTCTGCAGCATCCGTGTTCGTGGTCGTCGACGACGCGTCGTCCTGCGATTGCGTCACGACCACGTGCGGCAGCGAGTTGTGCGCGTTGTCCTTCCTCTGTAGCCGCTGATAGAGATCTTGGTGGGCCAGAGCGGGCTGCGAGCTGCTGTGACGTTCCGCGCCACTCCCTTCGGGCGTCCCGATGATCTCCAAGTAGTCGTATTCACCTCGGGCGTGCTTCGGTACTTTCCGGACGCTTTCGGCGATCTTCGAAGGAACGAGCGAGGAAAGCGTCCCCGCGCGGAAGAAGTGGCACGTCTGTGGGCGCGGGACGTCGTATCGATTTGAGTCGCAGGAGGTCGCAGAGTGCGACATGGCGGGTAAGGTCGCAGAGGCGCCGTGACGAATGTCCGGAACGGCGGTCGATTTATCCCCTGGTAGTTCAAGCAGGTCGTACGCATACCTTCCATTTTCATCGCCGTCGTCATCGAAGCCGAGGACATCGTCGGCGTTCGCTGTTGCAGCCGATTCCTTCTTCTCGATCTCCTGATAGATGCTCTCGTTGTGTCGTTGGTTCAAGGGAAAGCTGGGGTAGTGGTAATTCCCGTCATCCTCTTCGACCACGGTCCGCACTCTCTCTGGAGTGAAGCAAGGATTGGTTACCCCGTTGCTCTGTCTCGCCTTTGACTTTCTTCTGTATTCTCTCACCATCCTGATGAGAGCAACAGAAAGGAAAGGAATATTAATTTTGCTCTAATTTTAACATTATGTAATGTTAAATTCCTTTTACGTCTTTAATAAAAAATAACACCCTTCGGTTAACCCTTTACCATTGCTTTTAACATTTCTGAAATATACTGATAACAGGACTTCCAGGCTTTTCTCCAATAATATCTCCTAAAATGAACATTTAGGGGAATTATGCTATACGGGAATGAGTGCACTCAAGTATAAATGTCATATAAATATTTGATGATGATCAGTGATCTTACTTGATTTTCCGCATGATCAGAAAAGCGAAGACGAGCGCCGTCAGCGTTCCGGCAAACACAGCGAGACCAACAACAACGGCTGACGTGGACGACCCAGGACTTGATGTGTCTAAGATTTAATTATAGTTCGAAAAAGAGTGATAGATTGTGTCTATATTTTATCAAAAATGTTTTGATTGCTGAGTGAAACAAAAATAGTTTCAAATCTGATAATTCATTTAATAAGTGGAAAGCATTTTTGTCACGTGTCTTGACGAAGCATAAATCATACTCCTTGCTCATCTGCAGCTCAATAGCCAAGGTTAAAACCCGTTCAGGCCTCGCAGTCATTGTAAGTAGTGAACAACCACATAATAGGTTCTGTCTCCTTTATTCAAATATTGAAATGTATACATCTGAATGTTCCAACTCCAAGTTAATTAGTTTAAAACAACGGCCTACCAGATTCTCTTCTTGCGTATGTCTGGTTGAATACATCTTGAAGAGAAACGTCGGTAATAAGCAGATACAGGGCTCCCTCAACGGTGAAGGTTATCTGCAAATGGACAAGGGACAAATCGCGAATAAATAAATCAAAACACAGCAATTGAATTAATAAACACTATTTGTATGCGAATCCTTTGAATTTACAATGGCAAATTCCGTCGTTTAAATCCTGTAATTTCTTTAAAGGGACTTAGTAACATTGTCCAAATCTTCAACATCCAATTGGAGCTATAGCGGTTTTCTCGTACCTAATTGTTGTATTCGTATTAGCAATAAAAGCATGGGACAGGTTTCGGTTTGTCAAATTTCCCGTACATTAAAAAGATATTTACGATTGAAGTGTTCAGATGTTAAATTATCCAATGGACCGCGAAAACCGTGTACAAAGTGAATGTAATGAATTAGTGAATATCACTTTGCATTTTTGCTCATTACTCGGCCATATAACGTCCATTTAACTTGAAATGTTCACACAACACCCAGTGGACATACTAGATAACAACAATATACATTGTATCAGCCATGCACTCATCACGTTTTGAACATATCAACAAAGTTACTAGATCCCGTTAAGGCCTGTGTCTGGTTTGTGAATCCCTGTAATGGGTTTAATAGGAATAGTATTTTATATTGTATACGTGTGTGTATTGATAACAAGTCATGTATAATTTATTAAGTTTACATGACTGTGCTTTTATCTTTGAATACGGTGGTCTGCAATACTAAACACAAACAAAACAAATCCATCGACTTTGAGGTGAGGGTGGCTGTCAATAGACAAGGAATTAAGGCATCATGTTCATCCCATTCAAAATGGGTTAACCCACATGCTTCTATATGCATAGGCACATTTGTTTCCGTAGTCATTTGTGAAATGAAGGCCTTCAGGATTGAAGATCGTCATGCATGGTGACACTAGATTGTGGTTTGCCATTAACTACACAACACGGAGCCATTTTGTAACACGCGTCGTGTGCGAGGGCAATGCGTTCGCAATATGGCGACCCGCATCTGAATCAAAACGACTGTAGAACAACGACTTACCGAGGACGTCTGCAGGTCACATTCAACAACAATGTTCGAGTCTCCGGCACCAGCAATCCCGTAAGTTCGTTCCCCGGGACAATCCACCGTCACTCTCCCTTTCTCGTCCCGCTTCCCGTAGTTCCCGCTCGGTGATCCCGCGTACTTGTAAAGGTAACCAAACGACAAGAGCCCCCTGCCCTTCAGCGGGAGTGTGATCCCGGGAACAGTCACAATCAGCGATCCTACAGCTGCGAGTGCCGAGTTTGGCTTCACGTCAAATTCGTAACCATCTAATATTCAAAAAATGTAAAGGAAACAAAATTTATATCAGAAAATTGCACTAGAAATCTGGGATGTCTGTTTTTTTTTTCGGGACAGTCCACCGTCACTTTTCCCTTCCCTTCCCTCGCTCGGTGATCCTACGTTCTGGTAAAGGTAACCAACATGACAAGAGGCCCCTGCCCTTCAGTTGAAGTGCGGTCCCGGGAACATCACGGTCAGCAGAATGCATACCTTGGTCTCACGTCGAATTCATAACCATCTAACATCTAATATTCAACAATTTAAAGGAAACAACATCAATATCAGAAAATTGCACTAGAAATCCAGGAAGTCCGTTTCCCGGGACAATCCATCGTCATTCTCCCCTTCTCGTCCCGCGCACCGTTCCCGCTCGCTGATCCCGCGTACTTGTAAAGGTAACCAAACGATAAGAGCCCCCTGCCCTTCAGGGAAAGTGTGATCCCGTGAACAGTCATGGTCAGCGATCCTACAGCACGTTTAACGTCGAATTCGTAACCATCTAAAAATTGAAGGAAATTAAATTAATATCAGAACATTGTACAAAAAATCCCGAAAGTCCCTTCCCCGGGACAGTCCACCGTCACTCATCCCTTCCCGTCCCGGGAACAGTCACGGTCAGCAATCATTCGGTTCGGTTTCACGTCAAATTCGTAGCCATCTAATTTTTAAAATGAAAGAAAATTGCACCAGAAATCCAGAAAGTCAGTTCCCCGGGAAAATGCACTGTCAGTCTTCCCTTCTCGTCCCGCGCCCGGTAGTTCCCGCTCGGTGATCCCGCCGAAATGTAACCAAACGGCAAGAGCCCTTTGCTCTTCAGGGGGGAGTGTGGTCCCGGGAGTTTGGTTTCACGTCAAATTCCAACCCATCTAATTTTAAAAATCAAATGAAATAAAATTAATAAGAGAAATTCGATGCATATATAGTAATCATAACATAATCTATAAACTAATTAAATCAAATTTCTCAACAAAATAATAGGGATTGGGACAATCCATAGTCAGATAGCCTTCTCGATCGTTCAGCGTTCTGTTTCTGCTTGGCATTTCCTCCTACTAAATTAAGCAGAGAACGCCAAATTACTACGTATCAACATGATCAAGGGTATTTTTAATAACGATTGTATACTGAGAGGATCAATTTTGATAATAGAAAGAATACAAATGCATACTTCTCTACATTGTCCGTTTCAGGTCTGGACCTCGGTGGGAAAAGAGTTGCAATCAATAGCTATTGTAAAGCTTCAATTAACTGCAAGTCAGAACAAATATGCAAATTTGAACCAATCAGATTCGCGTATTTAATCACATGATCTGACTTGCAAAAACAAACATTCTTTTTTGCAACGGGGCCCAGAACTAATTAATGTATAAGATGTATTCTCCATAGACCCAATCCCGAATATTTTCGGGACCAGTCCTAATTGGGTTAATTTTTTTAGAAGAAAAAAAGGTCGGGTGGATAATTATTTTTGCCCTATACTCACTCGAAGTGCTTTTCCAATTCATTGAGCTCACAACGTCACAGCGCATGCTCTTGAACTGGCATCTGTAGATATCTAAAATAATGGAGAGAATACAATTCATAATTTGTTATTCATTTGGCAACGTACACCATTTTGTTAAAGGCATGATTGCAATACATATTTGTTTAAATAGGTGTATTGTATCGTAAAGTTGTTATACTTCGACCTCTCATGTATGCTTGTGAACCTTTGATTATTGAAAGCGCCAACTGGTACGTTTGTTGCAGTTTTACGTCAATGTTATTTTTTGTTTGTTACGTCGTTTTGGGGCATGATATGTTTCGAAAGAAAATGCCTCAACACAATAATTATATACGTGTTTGTATAAAATGTGTATCATTACTTGTCAGCAGCCGAAATAGCTCAGTTGGGAGAGCGTTAGACTGAAGATCTAAAGGTCCCTGGTTCAAAACCACCCCGGAGAACTCGCATGAGTTCTGAACTGTCCCGGGTTTCGGCATGCTCTATTTTTTGTATTGGTGCTGTTTGTATACTACTTGTTATGATGATTAATCACCATAATACACACCTAAATAGTCAACAGCCGAAATAGCTCAGTTGGGAGAGCGTTAGACTGAAGATCTAAAGGTCCCTGGTTCGAAACCACCCCGGAGAACACGCATGAGTTCTGAACTGTCCCGGGTTTCGGCATGTTTCTTTTTACATACATTTTATCATCTTCATCTTCATTTTGACAATGGTCAATATCAATTATAATTTCATAATAATGGTCATCGACCTTGTCATCATCATGTCTGTCATTACTGTACCACTGGCGCCGCCGCACAGTGGGCCAGAATCGCCTCAAAGTGTGCCAAAATTAATTACTCGTTGAAGAAGGTTAAATAAATTCCTGATGTAGGGATCTAAGGGGTTTGCAGACCCATATAATTCGATGGAAGTATTTTCAAATCCGTGTGACGTCATCAAAATACTGTTTTTTGATTGGTCAAGGCAAATATTCATTCTAACACACATACAGACTCATATTACACTGATTAGTGGAACGTATAAGGGGTTTCTGGGCCTAAGAAACACAGTTGGAGCATTTTCGAATTTCTCTGACGTCATTAGAATACTGTTTTCTGATTGGACAAGGCCAAAATGCATTGTAACACATAAACAGATGCATATTACACTGACTAGGGGAACTTTTTAAAGGGGTTTCTGGATATAAGAAACACAATTGGAGCATTTTTAAATTTCTCTCTATAAAAATGTCCTATATTAATTGTGTGTTAGTCCATTTTCATATTTACAAACAACTTGTTCCTGTTAATTATAAAAATCTATATCTATAATAATCTAAATTATGTACATTTCATTATCAAACCTGTTTCACCTCTACTGATTTAATGAAGTCAGATTCCAACAATACACTCAAAAGAATTCATATTTTGCTTATGTTTTATGCGCTATATATACAAATGTTTCATTATTACTATTATCATGTTTAATATATTATTATGTATTGTATTGTTTTTAATTTGTTATGTGTTGTATTGTTTTATAATTTTGTTCGTTTATATAATTTCAAAAACTGTCAAAAATATCATTGAATGCCGTTTGGCGAATTCCAAATACAAATTGTGTAACGTTTTGAATAGTCTAAACATTTCAATGCGTTTTTGTACATAACTGAACGTACAATTTCATGTTGTTTGTATGACACGTGACTTAAAATGAGACGTGACAAATTAACCGTATATATTATGCATTCACATTTGGTATCAAAAGATGCAAGATACTCTACAGAACACGGATCTGAAGCAATGTGATGATATCATACAGCTTTTTAGAGTAATTGTGAAACTAGCAGAGACACACTTTCATGAACCCTAAGGATTTAAGGCGCTATTAACGTATATTATGAGTTAAATCGTTCGTACGCGTTTTGTGGACTTCCAGTAGCTAGATCGTGAGGTTGTGCACCTTGGTTGTGATCCTTGAAGGTCCTAGAAGACATTTCTGGTGCACAACCTTTTATAACATTCAATGTTTGATATCCTACAAAAGGGGGTGCTTGCTCCTTGGGTAGTACTGTACAAATGTGTACCGATATATGCCTAATAACATCGATGGACGTGGGGTGGAAAAGCGCCTGCACTTTACAGTGTGGCAAATTCTGGCAAAAGAAATTAACATTAATGGAAAGCTTAGGTTTTGGTGGACATTTTGAAATTAAAATCGCTTCGGGAATCGGCTGGAATCCTAACAAACATGCCTCTTTTTGTAAAAAGTTGCATTTTTTCTTTATTTTTGAAAGTTAGTGCTCATTTTTCCCAAAATTAAGCTTTTCTGAATTTAGTTAGTTGTATTTTATAATTGGGGTGCTAATAGACAATAACTGCATGCAGTATCAATTTGATTGCCCTTTCCTTCATAAATTCTCAACGCCTTTTGTAAAGTTGCCCTTTTTATCATTTTAGGAGCAACATTCCGATTTTCCCATGTTCACAGGGGTATATGGCACTTTTAAAACTCGCTTAGTATTAAAATATGGGTGAAAACATATTCTTTAGAATGTTTTCTTCCCCAAACAAATGAAAAAAATTGAAAATTTACATTCGCCAATTTTGAATTTTGTCACACTTTGAGTCGATTCTGGCCCACTGTGCGCCGTACTATTATGCTTCAATTACACATACCCGTATAAGCTGTGCCGTATAGCAACAAAAAGCCGATTAAAGGACGATTAATTTACGGCGCCGCAAACACCCATTAAACATAACTCCACGGAAAACCCGCGAGCATTTTGAACTATTAGCTCTGCATTCCCGTAAGTAGCACATATACTGTCACGAATTGCTACTTATTGCCACGGAATTGGCACGAAATCTCCACCGAATAGCCCCGTTTCGTTGCATTCCACAATAATATTGATACGTGCATTACTTTACGGGAATGGGTGAATGAGACACATTACGGAAATGTGTGACTGGCCAGTGACATTACGGGAATGTGTGATTGGCCAGGGACATTACGGGAATGTGTGACTGGCCAGGGACATTACGAGAGTTAAAGACTGGCCAGGAACATTACTGGAATGTGTGACTGGCCAGGGACATTACGGGAATGTGTGACTGGCCAGGGACATTACGGGAATGTGTGACTGGCCAGGGACATTACGGGAATGTGTGACTGGCCAGGGACATTACGGGAATGTGCGATTGGTCAGGGACATTACGGGAATGTGTGACTGGCCAGGGACATTACGGGAATGTGTGACTGGCCAGGGACATTACGGGAATGTGTGATTGGCCAGGGACATTACGGGAATGTGTGATTGGCCAGGGACATTACGGGAATGTGTGATTGGTCAGGGACATTACGGGAATGTGTGACTAGCCAGGGACATTACGGGAATGTGTGATTGGCCAGGGACATTACGGGAATAAGTGATTGGCCAGGGACATTACGGGGATGTGTGATTGGTCAGGGACATTACGGGGATGTGTGATTGGTCAGGGACATTACGGGGATGTGTGATTGGTCAGGGACATTACGGGAATGTGTGACTGGCCAGGGACATTGCGGGAATGTGTGACTGGCCAGGGACATTACGGGAATGTGTGATTGGCCAGGGACATTACGGGAATAAGTGACTGGCCAGGGACATTACTGGAATGTGTGATTGGCCAGGGACATTACGGGAATGTGCGATTGGTCAGGGACATTATGGGAATGAGTGTCTCGTCAAGGACATTACGGGAATGTGTGATTGGCCAGGGACATTACGGGAAAGTGTGACTGGCCAGGGACATTATGGGAATGTTTGACGGGGAGATTACCTGTCGCGGCCACTGCTGCAAACCGCATGTAAAATGAATGTGCGCTTGGGAATTCTCTCCTGCCTGGTATATCGACTTCCATCCGTAGCACGTGCGAACTGGAGATGTATAACCCCGACCTGCAAAGACATTATATTAAGCAAATAGATACGAGACTCAATTGGTATTGAACAGATTTAAAATACACGCTTTACTTCATATAATAAGGATGAGCTGGAAAATATATATATTTTTGTTCTTAATATGTTTCCCTCTGTTTGTTAGCTTTGTTTTAGTTACAAAAAAATGGCCAAAGGAGGCTGTTTTTTAGAGAGACCGTAATATACAATTATACTTTTATATACACATGTGATAAACAAATACAACAAAAGGAAATTATGTAGATTGGTATGATTAGACACCTTTATTTGTTCCTTTGTAAAATTTTGCATTCATAAAAATATGAATATAAAATGTGCTTCGTATATATAACACAAATGTAATACAAATAAGAACGACGTGCAAACTAAAGGATTTATATCATTCAGTAATTGGAACAAAGTTCAGATTGTATAGACGAAACAGATTTATAATCGTACATTATGTATTACCATAATTTATGTTCAATTGTGCATCTGTGTAATATCCATTTCTACATGAAAGCATTTCATTAGGTTGCCATTTTATTTGGCAAAAATGATCTGACCTGATCACGTGGTCGTTGTACTCGGGAAACTTCGGAAAGACTTCGTCCTTGTTCCGAATCGCTATCCTGTTCGGATTCAGCTCTTCGAAAGAGAGCTCGGTCTTTGGCCAGCTAACGTCAACGACCTCGAGGAGGATGCGACTCGTGTCGTCTTGCGCCGTCATCGTCCAGCGAACCTCGTCTAAGGATCCCATTACCGAATCGAAGCTGTCCGGAAAGCGGACGGTCTGGATGTCGCCGCCCCCGTTTATACGCGTTCGGCAGTTGCGTTGATCTGTACAAATGACGAGATATAGACATTATATTTCGTAAGAATAGGTTATATTCATTAAAAAAAAGTGTAACATGAAGTCAGGTTTAAATATACGTAGTACCATACATGGTTTAAAAGGGGGAGTACAGTTTTGGTAAGTGTGAGCATTAGTAACCAAAACCTGCACAATAACATTACAGACTAATATTTATAACTCCACCATGCTCGAAAGGTATAGACAATTACAAACGACTAAATAAAAAGCCTGTTATCATTCAAAAAGAGCCATTATAATACTAGAGGGCGCATGTATGTGATGTTTTGTTGAAATAATGATTAAATAGAGAGATCATCAACAACTATTTAAAAACCTCTTTTGAAAATGTTTGAAAAAGTGTAAGCCTTTTTTAATCTTTTAACAAATTAACAAAATAAATCTGGGCCCCATGCAGATTTATTCCGATTGGATTATGTATTAATATTTCAGCCGTTTCTGAACCGATTTTGATAAAATAAAGTTTATTCTGTCATTAAAATTGTATGCTCTATCAAATTTTAAACTCAATTTGTCATTATCTCACAAACAAAATATTTCGTGCAGCGTCCTCTATACCAAAAACTAAACTACCCCTTTAACTTGTTTCACGACCTTACATCAGAAAACAGATCCCACACCCAATCTCCCCGGTGTATATGGCTATCTCTCTCTATAAGAATAAAGTCCGCACCTTATGCCTGTATTTCAAATATAAAGAGTTCTATAAATCTATATATGGAAATGTGCCGTACAACTTACAGTTGTACCCAGACTGCTGATAACATAATCATGTAAATAGATGTGTGAAATCGCTGAACATACTATTAATACTCTACTTGACTCCTCCTGGAACATATTCCTAAAATAATTCAGAAGTGGCAAAAAATAGTTTATCATCAAGAAGATGACTGATCAGGAAGTCCAACGTCCGTCACCGACCGCTAAATATAGCGCAAGATTATTATGAAGTTATACGGAGCGCGGGCTACAAATATATTAAAGTGATTCATTTAAACTTTATATTTTTTCCCCAAAAGTAATATTTGTGACTTCCATCATATACCAATATCATTGTATGATTCTTGAGAATGGATTGAGAGATTTGCATTGAAAAGGAATAATGTTTACCTATACTAGGCTATAGTGAAAAAAAGAGTAAATACATGCCTGATTTTAATCCGATCGTTCGCGTAAAGTATCCGAATTCGAATACTTTGGAGGATTTAGTATCTAAATTCGGATACTATACTACTACGACCGGAAGCGTCTACAGACGCTTTAAGATGCAATCTTAAATATCCCCATAATTTGGGAGTCATTTGAAAAATCAGAACCCGTTTTATTCTTCAGTTACCATGAGCCAAACAACAAGGTACAAGAGAAGTGTGAAAGCTCCAAGTGATTTTGGTTGAATTTTGGCAAAGTTAATGGATCACTTTAAGTGGTTATCCCCTGGTTATTAGTACAGATCGTTGAAGATCTTGTTTTTACTTTGTGATTCCGCGAAAACAGTGTAACGCTGTAAGCATGTCAAGATCATACATGATTCTAGGGGAGATATAGTTGCATTATGGTATTACAAATTAAAATGTTTGTTTTGTGACATGTATATAGAAATAAGGACGGACAAGTAGCTTTGAATACCTAACATCCAAAAGCTAGCGGGGGCTCCGCCTCCAAGACCCCCGCCATAGGCCATAAGAGCAGGCCCAAAACGGCGCTTGCAGGTTGGAGTCCCCTCTTGCAAAATTCTCGGCTACTCCACCGAATGTGACTCCAAATGACTTGGTAAGAAATACGTGGTATATCATCGAGCAATTTAG
The DNA here is from genome assembly GCA_037951105.1 of Echinarachnius parma. Lineage (NCBI taxonomy): Eukaryota > Metazoa > Echinodermata > Echinoidea > Clypeasteroida > Echinarachniidae > Echinarachnius > Echinarachnius parma. Next base: position 104,225 of record JBAMJV010008821.1, read on the forward strand.
TCAGTTAGTGCGTCAGAGCAATGAGATTTCGAGTGATAATATCGAATTTCTGTTTGCGATGTCAATTAATAGAAAGAGGAAAGATCGCTTACAATTGTGGTTTCCTGTTACCCTATTTACAGATAGATGAGTGGTTATTTTCACTTTTCTGTCTGATCATGTTTTCAGATATTGGTATCCTATTCGGTGTTTCTAAAGCCCGGCGTAGACAGAGCCGACTCGACCTGATCCGATTGGTTTTCAGTCGGATCGGGTCGGTGTATACGTTGCCTCACGACTCAGATCATCCTAGTCGGAAGCCAGTCAAAAGTCAGTCGGGTCCGATTTAACATGATAAATCGGCTCCGACTAATCGGGCCCGACTCTAGCTTGACTGAAAACCAGTCGGATCGGGCCGAGTCTGCAGCTCTGTCTTCGCCGGGCTTAATTGCTCTGGGCTACCGGTTAGTAGACTGAATATCTAAAGTTCCTTCTGGTTTAAAACCACCCAGAAGAACCCACAGTGTTGATGTACCCCGCCTTTCAATGCCTTTCGGCGTGTTTTTATCATCTTCTTCTATTTTTGTAATTATTTTATTATCGTGTTACCATGGTTACAGTCGTAAAACAAATAATTAAAAAAACGTCAAGAAGCAGAAATAGCTCAATCGGGAGAGCGTTAGACTGAAGATCTAAAGGTCCCTGGTTCCAAACTTCCCCGGAGAACTTGCATGAGTTCTGAATTGTCCCGGGTTTCGGCATGTTCTTTTTATTGGTCTTTTGTGTACTATTTGTAATAATGATATATATATCACTGTATTCATGGTATTACACATTCAAATAATCAAGAAGCCGTAATAGCTCAGTTGGGAGAGCGTTAGACTGAAGATCTAAAGGTCCCTGGTTCGAAACCGCCCCGGAGAACTCGCATGAGTTCTGAACTGTCCCGGGTTTCGGCATGTTCTTTTTATTGGTCTTTTGTGTACTATTTGTAATAATGATGTATCACCGTATTCATGGTATTACACATTCAAATAGTCAAGAAGCCGAAATAGCTCAGTTGGGAGAGCGTTAGACTGAAGATCTAAAGGTCCCTGGTTCGAAACCGCCCCGGAGAACTCGCATGAGTTCTGAACTGTCCCGGGTTTCGGCATGTTCTTTTTATCGGTGTTTTTGTAACTTATTTTAACAGTATCATAGTAATACAAATATAATCTGCTGAAATAGCTCATTTTGGATGATTTGTGATAATTGTGTATTTGTACTATTTCCCGCACCAAAAGTGTACCAAAGGGATCTGTGGGGGTGGCTTTTAAATTTTCAGTTTGTGTGTGTGTGTATGTGTTTTTGCGCGTGGGTGTGTGTGTGTGTGTGTGTGTGCGTGTGTGTGTGTGTGTGTGTGTGTGTGTGTGTGTGTGTGTGTGTGTGTGTGTGTGTGTGTGTGTGTGTGCGTGCGTATGAGTGTGTAAGTGTGAGTGTATGTATTTGTACTAAATTGTGTGTGTGTGTGTGAGTGCGTTTATTTGTACTTTGCGTGCATTGCTTTGAAAGTACACTTTTCAAAGCCGTGTCTGACGTCTTATTTATGAAAATGACTCCCCTGTACGTGTTCACGTGCTTGTGCCATTTTGATTTCAATATACTGTAGTACTCAGTTTTAATCTTTACCTTCCTTTACAAAATTAACTCTATAGCTAGTTGGATCATGTACTGTATATTTCTTGAGATTATGTTGGAAATTAACATGAACTGAAATAAAGTGCATTGATTGAAGTGAACCGAACTCAACAGTACGCAATGTGCTAACAACAAACAGACAAAGGAATATCCTATTTACACCGAATTCGTGATTATTGAAGCCACGATTTGTGCAAACACAACACCAGATACTAACTATAGGCCCCCACATATCTAAAACAAATAATGATTAATACGATTCGGCGACAAATCATGCGGACTCATAATGTACTGTAATTTGTCAACATGGAGAAAAAATTGTTCGCCACTTCCTCATTGGTATAAACACATTCGCAGTGGTGGAAAACAACCATCACCCAACACAATTAGTATTATTGTCTTGGGAGCCGGGGGAGATCTCACGTTTTATAGAATTTAGTGTATTTCTTGTGCAGATCTTCACGTTCTTCTACATCAAACAAGCATAATTGGGAAACTAACATGAACAATTAACTTTGTTCCGAGCCGGAGAAAGAACAAAAAATCGTTCGAATTGCAGTGCAATTTATAGTGTTTCCTCTTTCCTTTGCTCGTGTTCAAGTTCATACTCGACATCCAGGATGTATAACTTATTGATGACTTGTGCCACGTTGCTTTGTTTGATCGGTACTTCGTCGTCACGAGACCCTGGTAAGTAGTATGGCATGCATGGCGTACACGTGCGGTAAATTTGTTGAAAAACAAAATATTAAAATAATTCAAAACAAAAATTTCCTTGAGCAGCGGTATATAAGAACACTTTCAAGATGTAAGATTTATATTGTGAATTGTTTACACGAAATCCTATTAAGTCGATATTATGTAAAGCGGAGATAATGGAGAAAAAAAAATTGACTTTGTCAATACACTGTCTATGTCATTGGTGGAATTCTGACAATTTTGTATAAGGTTGTTAAAGAAGTATACTCAGTAACCCAGGTCGAAATTCCCATAGAACCAAAACCCATAGAAACCCAATATATAAACCCATAGGCCTATTGGTTTATATGGGTTTCAATAGGGAAAGTGGAACATGGGTTTATATGGGTTTATAATAGGGTTTCCTATGGGTTTCCTATGGGTTTCCTATGGGTTTCCTATGGGTTTCTGTGGGTTTTGATTCTATGGGAATGTTGACCTAGGAAATGTCTATGGGTCCCATAGAAACACATAGGAACCCATAGGAAACGCATATAGACCAATAGAGACCAATAGGATTGTCATATGGGTTTCTATGGAAATTTCGACTTATATCTATCGGGAAGTTGAGATTTTGCAGAATTGGTGAAATATCCACATACGATTTCATTTAATATAGCGAATACATATTAGGGTAGTTATGTGGTGTGCAGGTAACATAATCTAGTAGATAAAATATTTTCTTTATTTCCGTGAGGTTTTTCCAATCTTATACTATATTTATGTGTAGCTATATGACCCACCCGTACATGAGGGTAAATGATATCGTGGTATCAATAATACAAATGACACTGATAGTAATTCATCCTTACGTTGCTGGTACTAATGGTTCAAGAATTCGCATTCACATTCATGGGGATGGGGAGGAGGGGGGGGGGGGGGGGGGGGGGGGGGGTGTGGGGCGAGGGATACATACCCCCATTACCGGCTCTCATATCATATACAATACATATATTTGTGGAGTAACTTTTGAATAACCATGATTATATCCCGATAATGCCAAAGATTTTAGTTCAAACGTAAACCTAATTCGGTCTGTCATATCTGTTTTCGTAACAATTAAATTACATGTATACAAATTAAATAGAAAGAGGTCATATTCCGTAGCATAATATAGCCATGATAATTGAAGGGGGCGGGCTTTGTCCGGAGTAGTAAAATTAAACAATTATATAAAATCATTAAAACAAGAATAAGTCTACATTGATTCAGCATGCCTAAAATGGGCGGCTTGCCCTCCCCCCCCCCCCCCCCCCCCCCCCCCCCCAACCCTACATACACACACCACACACCACAATCACTACCACGACCTATACGCCGCATTTCATACAGGGACCTTGTACACGGTATGCAAGGCTAACAATAATGAAATAAGGAATGCCGTGAACAAAAAAAGCTGTAATTTACAATACTCTTTGTTTTCATTGGCAAAGGCATGTTGGAATGACAACTGAATGGGCCGTATGCATAAAAACAAGCAATTGCTTATAAGCAAATGCTTTAAGCACAAGCAAGAGCTTGTCAAGCAAAAGATCAAGTTCAAGCAATTGCTTAAATTCGTATGCACAAGCCTTTGCTTTGCTGAAACCTTTTGCTTGCACTGCATAAGCAATTGCTTACGTGTTGGACAAAGGATCGTTATGGTTGTGCGAACATCGCACTGCAGGGCAACAACGCTTCGTGCCCGACCTGGCAGCAGTATTTTTTATTACGCAAATAGGGGGGAAACAGCGCGGTGCATCAGGGGGGTTTCTGTGCAGATCGATGGACAAAAATTGCCGTAAAAAGTCTAAAATAACAGGAATTTGATCACAACATAACCTCTGGAATATGGAGCTTGAAGTCATCCTGAAACGGTACGAAAATTTGATCCTTAAACACGAATGCCCTGAGTAAGCAAGAGCTCAAGCTGGTCTGGATGTGCTTGAAAAAACGCAAGCAATTGCTTATCAAGACAAGTAAAAGGTTCGTTTTATGCATACGGTTTTAAGCAATTGCTTGTTTGGTAAGCAATTGCTTACGAGCAGTAAGTAATTGCTTGTGCTTGTAAGCAAATGCTTTTGCTTGCAAGCAATTGCTTGTTTTTATGCATACCGATTCAAGCAAAAGGCTAGCACAAGCAATTGCTTGTTTTTATGCATACGGCCCAATGTGTTACTAGCAATTACAAAATTACCCATGCCAATGTTACCAAGGATGTTCAAACACATGGAGATACTTCAAACCCAAACCTATACCTATATTATGAACTATGACGCCGACTATCCCCCGACTATTCACAGATCTATGGGGCGCACTTCTGAATTTTAGCAATGACAATGGGCCGTATGCATAAAAACAAGCAATTGCTTGTGCTAGCCTTTTGCTTGAATCGGTATGCATAAAAACAAGCAATTGCTTGCAAGCAAAAGCATTTGCTTACAAGCACAAGCAATTGCTTACTGCTCGTAAGCAATTGCTTACCAAACAAGCAATTGCTTGAAACCGTATGCATAAAACGAACCTTTTACTTGTCTTGATAAGCAATTGCTTGCGTTTTTTTCAAGCACATCCAGACCAGCTTGAGATCTTGCTTACTCAGGGCATTCGCGTTTAAGGATCAAATTTTCATACCAATTCAGGATGATAAAGAGGTCCTTATTCCAGAGGTTATGTTGTGATTTCATATTTAATACAAATTTCTGTTATTTAGACTTTTTACGGCAATTTTCGTCCATCGATCTGCACGGAAACCCCCCTAATGCTCTGTGCTGTTTCCCCCCTATTTGCGTAAGCCAAAATACTGCTGCCAGGTTGTTGTCTTGCAGTGCGATGTTCGCACAACCGTAACGAGCCTTTGTCCAACACGTAAGCAATTGCTTAGGCAGTGCAAGCAAAAGGTTTCAGCACAAGCAAAAGCTTGTGCATATGAATTCAAGCAATTCCTTGAACTTGATATTTTGCTTGACAAGCTCTTGCTTGTGCTTAAAGCAATTGTTATAAGCAATTGCTTGTTTTTATGCATACGGCCCATTGGATGTCTAAATGAAAGCTCTTCCCAGTGTTCGCTGATGACCCATACTCCGATATATTACATTGTGTATATATTGCATTATAGGACAAGCAAAGGACAACATTAGGATTTCATCCATAAAATCAAATTTCTGCGCTGGCCGCAACCGGTCGCATATAGATATTTACAAGGAAGAACAACTTTTAAGTTTTGTTTACGAATAACATGAAATTGACCTGAGGATTATTGCCTAATTGTATCACCAATATTTGACCATGTATATGCATGAAAAGCTCAAATATTATTCATCCGTGCTATTCTAATACCTCATAATGATTTAAATTTGAAAGACACAACATTTCACTTTCCCACCGCATCCTCGTGATTTTAACGCGGCAGCAATGATGCATTGATGTGTTCGAAACTCATTGATGGTACCGTATCATATCATGAGTGGTCTTTTAGATTTTGTTATCAGTAGTATGGCCTCACTTGTTTGTAAATACTTCAAGACAGTTATGTAGTTAGTTTGTGTCCCCGTATCCCCACGCCCATTATGTATCAATGATATTGAAACATCTTATAAAGACGAAGAGTGTGCCCATAATAAGCGTGGTGCCTCCGATCAGAAAGTGCACGGTTACTTAAATAGCTACTGCTCGAAGTTGTAGGCATCTATAGCTGTATCAATACAAACTCAGAACATAATAATCATTTGGGTTTATATCTCAATTTAGATTTTCGTTGCGACTTCAGTTCTGGCGAATGTAACATTGTGCAGCACGATGACGACCAGGGTTATTGGCGGAGGCGTCTTGGTGAGAATAATGTTAATTGACTTATTTTTACCATGTTGTTTTCTTTGTAACATTTTCTTGAGTTGAAAGCAAGCGGTGGGGAATATTCCGTAGCACAGGACAATTCATTGTGTGCGTTCCTCTAAAAGAATAGATTGTCTGTATATTATAAACTTTCGATTATAACTATGCTTGTTCGGACCATCAACAGACGAGGGACTCAAATCAATTAGTTTATTTGTCTGTCATTGTTTTGGGGTTTTATTTAATTTTATATCGTAATAAATGTGTAACATCAGGTCATTTCAAATTCTAATGAAGGATTTCCAGCTAATTGAGTTTTGCATCTTTCAAAATTATACACACAAGCATGAATGGGAAACTGCACTTGTTGAATTGTGTGTGTAACATGTGACCTTACAAAAACACTTACACCACAACCGTATTCGCGAAGCGCGTAACTTTAATATCAAAAGATGCGCAAGACTCTAAAGAAAATATTCACAAAGCGACGAGTCGCGACGCGGTGTGAGAAGTTTGTGTTCCGGACTATTCACGATACTAGAGTTCATGGAGTTGGGGGGAGGGGGGCAATCACAATTTGTAGTGTGATGCATAATATATGCGAGGAGTATTTCTGACCAAATGTATTCATTTTCATATTTTCTTTTAATCCCTGCAGCAGAATATCGAGCAACGTTTGATCGTAATTCTAATCAGAATGACACAGTGATGTGTAATTTACCCGGCTTCAAATCACGGGCGGGAAACATGACGTTCAGGTACAGAGCGGACGCCGACGGTCATCTCGAAGTTTCAGTGTGCGCAGATGGCTCTGACGTGCGTTCGTTCTCGAACACATCAGATGTCTGGACGGACATTCAAATGGATATTTATAGTTGCAGTGTATTGATGAACGTAAGCTCATAATATACCGTACTATTCTAAAGGCCAGGGGGTGTATTCTGAAAGCGATTTTAACCTAGAATATATTTTATCTACGACACTAAAATATTTTAGCCAAATCGGTATTCTTAAACTGTACTTAAAGAAAAGAGATTTGCTAAAATATATTTTCGTGACATTGAAATGACGTAGATACAATAAATTTTAACTCAAAATCGTTTTCAGAATACACGCCCTGGTCACATATCACCGAAAAGCGTAAACGGATGCCCGACGAAGAGCACAATTTTCAATCCGTTCGTATGCGAGTTTAGTCAGGCGATGTACGTTGTTCTATCCGACGGAACGTTTGGTACATGAAGCAATGGGACGACTTTCACCACCGGATAATTTGGTTTCGAAAATTGTCTATCCGTAAGCCCCGGTCACGTATCACCGGATAGCGTAAACGGATGCCCGACGGAGAGTACAATTTTTAATCCGTTTGGCTCCGATCGTATGCGTTTCTTGTCCATTCCTTGTCAGGCGATGTGCGTTGTTTTATCCAGCGGGATAGCAATGGAGACGACTTTCACCACCGGATAATTTTATTTCGCAGATTTTGTTTTCGTCGGGCATCCGCTAACGCTATCCGTTGTTATGTGACCGGGCATTTAACGATATCCGGCCCTATAGTAGTAAATGATTTAGATTGGCACTATAATATGTAAACATGGTAAATATAATATCAACATTATTTTTCATCACTAGCACAACTAGTCTGGTCTAGTAACCGGTTCAACCGTTTCACATCTTATTAATATTTTAATGTTAAGATTTCCTGACAATTCAGATACTTTCCGCTTACAATTCGATGAACAGATTCATATTTAAAACATATGAAAAATACGAAATTTGTACGAATTGCAGCATTTGTAGAACCTAGTTTTTCAATCAGTGGATATTTTTTTTAAATTACAATATGGTTATGCTATTTTATTCATTATTATCTTTGGAAAAGTTGAATGTTTCAGCCACGGTTAAGGAAGGGCAAAATGTGTTTGTGCAGAATGATTTGAAAGATATTTAGAGTCATTTTGAATATAATACAAGTTTTGCCTTTTTATCTTAATACTTTTCAGTGTGAAAAAAGGTTGAAAGACGGGGGCAAATTTCTTGACCACAAGACAACCTTGCCCATTCACTATGCCATATTCTTCAATTTGTTTTGTAAATGTTGTAACATGATGTTTGTGATTTATTTATTGTACATTTTCTTGGAAATGTAAAATAAACTTTAAACTTGGTTCTTGTGTGGGGGAAAAAAATAGCACTCATCAATCAACTTCAAGTTTAATCAATCAAACATAAATAATACAATTATGTACAGTGACCGCAGCTCCTTGGCCCACTTTGCCTCCCCTTATTGCTGATCATAGTGATGCCACTGTTATTTTCGAATCTTTCAGATATCTCTCACGGCAGTGCAGGATGACACTAAACACGCACCAGCCATACAAGTCGATGACATTACAGTTTTTGAAATATATCTTCCAAGTACAGCGACATCAGGTATTGTACCGACATCAATTACTGAATATCCATCTTCGTACACAAATCGTTTGCCAATCAATAAAACAATCCTATGCAGCGAATGCATTGATTACAAAATAGTTAATTTTGAAGCATTTATTTCTAGTTGTGGACTACAGTTTAAATGTGTTTAAATAGTGTAAATAGGTTTATATAATCCTATTAATTCGGCGGAAAATAATGTTTGTTTTTGTGTGTAAATATAAATGTATTTATTATTATCGGGGCTAACCTAGATTATCACTTTGCTATTTGGTAACTCCATTTGTCGATCAATCAAATGTACTATTTAAAAAAAATATATATAATTTGTTATTAATCTGAATTTTTAATATATTATATAATTATTTCATTTCGTTTATTTCATTTTGTTTATTTCCACAAATTTGAATAAAAACATACACAAATTACAAAATTAGCACGTTATAAATACAAACAAAATGTACAATAGAATAATATTCAAAGTGTGGAGGGAGAAGCAGAGGCCATTGACCTATCAAAGGCTTCTCCCCAACAAATACGGTAAAGGTACTTAAAAATAAGTGTCCATAATTATATGAGTTTAGCACCAACAAAAAAACAAAAACAAAAAAGCACATCCCTCCAAAACGAACATCAAACAATCAAATATTATCAAAAGGCAGAGTTTACGTATATTGAATTGATTATTGAGTATTTACCATCATATGCATTACATTTATTTTCATTTTTCACGACATCACATACAGGAACAACCAAGCAGGCTGGATTTGGAGAAGTGATTTAAAGTGATATAACACCCCCCCCCCCCAAAAAAAAAACACAAAAAACAAAAAACAACAACAACAACAACAACAAAACAAACAAACAAAGAGATTACGGCTTTAGCATTTTTAGCAAGCAATTTCACCTGTATAATTATATAATTATATTACTAAGTAAACATGTTTTCTGATATATTTCAAACCTGCCTTCGACTGTGATGCTATTTATGAGCAGCTCTAATAATATGTTTGGTGAAAATTTTATTTTTCATTAATAAAATGTTTGTCGTATCGGCTGGATGATTTCAAAACTTAGAACACGGCTAAATGATTAAATTATGTGTTATTAGTCACCTTGATAACGTTCATAAACGTATATTGTATATTTTATAATCCATTTTTGCTATTCCCTTTTCTCGTTAAATCCATGTAGATAAGACTGCGGTCGTAATATCGGTGACGGTTGTCGTGATCGTCCTAGTCATCATCGCTATTGCAGTCTTCTTCGTAGTGACACGTCGCAGGTACAGAACACCACCATATCATCTTCCTGACTCCTATAATATCCTCCTATATCCTCTACATATTAATTTAGAAAAAGTGTGGGAATAACTAAATAAACCCTAAAATTATCTTTCATGATAACTTTTTAACACACACTGGCCCCGTTGCAGAAAATCGATAGTATGTTACAATCAATTGTAAGTCAGAACATTTGCGCATTCAACCAAACAGATTTGCGCATGTTAGTCTCACGAGCTGACTTACAATTAATTGCAACTTTACAATCGATTGTATCTCTTTCTGCAAAATTACAGGCTGGGGCAAAGATGTGTCCCGTTGCGACTCTATGAAATTATAAAGTGAGCACATTGCTAAAGGTGACCCACACGTTGACTGATTTCGGTGCCGTTGCGCTGCGGTGAGATTTGATAATGTTCCAATAATAGTTTCCATAATACTGTATACTGTCCCGGTTTGTTCCAATGTGTCTTCATTTCTATATACCCTCTTTGTCCCGATCTGTCCCAAAATGTCCTTATGACTTAGACACCAACTCTACCGATCTCTACACTCTTAGAAATATTGGGTAAAGCTTGGATACATAAGTGCCCTGATTGATGGGTAAACCAAAACTGGGCATTTCTATGACCATCTGCATAATATTTTGTCCAATTATTGCTCAAACCCAATTACTGTTCATTTTGGGTAAGAATGATCGTTCAAATTTGTCACTCGGTTTTTCATTTCCTCACAACAAATGTATTTGTTGAAGCGCCCTCTATACCAAAACTCAACTTTCCCTTTAATATTGATGGCATCTCATGAAGAAACGCCATTTGATGTTTTCCTCCTTTGTTTTTTGTCACAATGTAGAAGAATGGCATCTCAGGAGAAAGCCAGACTTCGGGAGCGACAGAAATCTCAGACAGACAACGCGTACGGCAATGCAGCATTCTCACCCGAAATACCAAATCCTGTACACACCCCATATCCACCACACCTGCTTCTAGAGCTGGAAAGGTCGCCCAATGCCGTTGACGTCGTCATGGCCGGGTCCTCTACCAGCAATAGCGCAAGTGCCGACGTGGTGAAGCCACCGATAGGAAGCGCAGACTATAGTTACGCCTATGCGTATCCTGACCAATCGCAGGTGAAAGCCCTTAAAGGTATTGTGGGTGATGAGGGTGCACTAAAAGATCGCTCCTACCCGCCACTGACGCCTACAAGAAAGCCCAAAGGAGATGCGACAAAAGGGAATCAGAATGTCCGCAATGAACGCAAGGGTCGCGACGCAAACTGCGAACCTGATTGTAATGATTACTACATCCTTGAACAAACAACCGGATCTCACTGTCATCCAGGTCAGAAGCCAGTGGACAAACCCACTTCTTCTCAGCATCTCAAACACGACGAGAGAACACCAACCGCACACCCTGGCAGCGGGTATGGGGTTGTTATTGTCGAATCGCAAGGCGAGGGGGCATACAACGTGCTCGATCACGGAGGAGTCTCGGTGGACGTCAACGGCGCAAGGAAACCCCAAGAACAATTGAGGAAGGGTGTGCCAAACGAAGTCGACAGTGAGTACAACACCCTTGGGCTCGTCGATGAGGGTGATCGACAATTTCATCCTACCCCTGACAACCATGATGCATATGGTGCACTCGACCAGAATCCTGCAACTGTGGCCAGCGGTTCTAGTAACCATGGTAACACGTACAATGTCCTACACCAGACTTCAAAGACAGCTGCATATGATTCCGGAAGGCAGACCTCGCAAGATGTCGACAAGCCTGTTGTTGATGACTATAATGTCCTCCGCTCCGGAAAGAAAGTAGGAGACTACCACCGACCACCAGTACCAAGCCCTCTTCGCAAATGACCACCTTAACTCCACTATACAGTTTATTTAATCAATAATTTTCGTTCCGATCAGGAATAATTTATCAATCAGTACCAGAACCAAGCATAACCTAGGACTAGCTTAAATGTTCTGTATTTATTATTCTTCATCTACGGCGATGAAGTTTACTCTAACTTTAACAGTTAACATTAGTTGGCACTTGAAAAGAGCTACAGCTAGGCCATGTTGACTACATTGCAGTTTATTTAATCAATAATTTTCTCTCCAATCAGAAATCCTTTATCAATCAAAACAAAAAATCAGGCCTAGCCTATAGGTCTAGCCTTAATGTCATATATGTAATGTTCTTCAGCTACAGCGATTAAAGGGACACAGTAACATTGCCAAAATCCTCAAAACTTACTTTGAACTCTAGTGGTTCTCTCATACCTTATCATATTAATATTAACAATACAAGCACGGGGCAGGTTTCGGTTTTTCAAATTTCCATTTCGTTCAAGAGATATTTACGATTGAAGTGTTCAGATATGAAATTGTCTACGGGATAATTTCATGCCGTGTACAAAGTAAGTACAATGAGTTAGTGAATATTACTTGCTCATATTGCTCAGCCAAAAAAAACATTCAATTAACGTGAAGTTTTCACACATTACTGTATGGACGTATCAGATCACTCCTATACACATTTGTACTAATCACTCATCCCTTTTTGCACTTGCCAACAAAGTTTCTAGATCCCTTGAAGTTTTCTCTGACTTCATCAATAAACATTATTTAAAACAGAGCAACAGCAATTGGCCATGTCTACAGTTTATTTAATCAATACGTTCGCTCCGATCAGGAATGGTTTATCAATCAATACAAGAACCAAGGCATAGCCTAGGTATATAGCCTTTGATATTCACATTGTTTTAGTATATCGCAACTATATCAACTTTTAAGGACTATAATCTGATAATACAATATCCAAACTTATTTTAAATTGTACTTTTTATTTAATGGACTCGAGATATACACATGAATTCAGGAATTATTTATTCTTTACTCTATTAATTTTGTTGCAATATTCAATAATCGTGATAGTTATGCTCTTTAACAGAAATATTAACCCCAAGTAATTACTCAAATGCCAGATTCATATAGCAGTACCATGACTTTTTGCATTTTTATGCTAACGTTTCTTGACTATTTCAGTGTAATGGATGACTTATTTGTCTTTATAAAAGGAATGTACATTATTTGTTATTATGTAGTCGTATTTTGTAATGGTATCTTATGCTTTATATGATTTATTTGATTGTAAAATTGTATACAATTTAGCTTTCGGGCTCCGATGTGCAGTTATATGAATAAAACCATCTATCTATCTATCTAGGTCTAGATGTACTTGTATTGTTCAAGATAAGAAGACTTTAATATAAAAAACCAAGGCATAGCCTAGGTCTAGATTTATTGTTCCAGATTGGGAGATTTCAATACAAGAAGCAAAGGTTAGCCCTGTATCTAGCTTTAGTCGTCTAGATATGAGATAGGAAATCAAAGAAAATCAAATTGCCACCATGATGTGAACATATTTCCGACAATAATTTCAACGATGGGAAACAGCTGAAATATTCAAAAGTATATATCCAATTCGATAAATGTTGGGGTCCAACTTTTATTCAATAATTTGAAAAAATACAAATTCTACACATTTTTTAACATATTATACCAAAAGTGGTTTAAAAAATTGTTTTTGATGATCTCTCTATTGAATAATTATTTTAACCAAACATCACAATCACATTTCTAGTTTTAAAAAGTGGTTGAAACTTGATGTGTCTGAAGGGCGCCCTCTTGTCTTTAAATGAAAACAGCCGTTTAACTTAACCGTTGTATATTTTACTACCTTCAAGCATCATTGAATTGTATATTTAGAGTTTTAATGATAACTTACAAGTCTTAGTTAATAAAATTATGTTTGACACACACTGTACTATCCCTCTAAACAATACATAATTTTGCCGATCTCCTATGACCACCTTTCCCCACAAAACATGATGGTGTTCTGGGCCCCGTTGCAGAAAGAGATACAATCGATTGTAAGTTACAATTGATTGTAAGTCAGAAACTTTGCGCGTTTCAACCAATCAGATTCGCGCATTTCGAACACATGATCTGACATACAATTAATTGTAACTTACAATCGATTGTATCTCTTTCTGCAACGGGGCCCTGGTGTATGTGTGTGTGTGTGTTTGTTGGGGGTATAATTGCCCTTAACCATGCTAAACTGTACCTTCACGGCCGGTGTGGTCGCCGATTTTTTATCTGGCCGCGACACTAGTTCGGGCAGTGTAATTTAGGGGATATATTATTTTTTTTGTTTACTGACTTCAATTTTCATAGGTTTAGCCACCAAATCTAACCACAGCCACTTAATCTAACCATAGCCACTACATCTAATCATAGCCACTAAATCTAACTATAGCCACACAATCTAAACAATTATAGCCACCATGTTTAGAGCTAGGTTTAGTCTTGTTCGCCGTTGAAGTTAGCTACCAAAAAAAAGTATATCGGCACCTCGGACAAAATCTGCGCGAGGAATTTGTCCGCCCGGACTATTCCCGCTGCCCGACTATAGATCCGCTTATATATACACCGTACCATACAGCAATGTTATTAACCCGTTCGTTCTGTACATGATAATGATTACACAAATTTAGTTGTTACACCAGGATACGAAACATAACGATTGTAAGTTGAACTTGAATTCTAAGTCAGAGTTAACAGTATGGTAGGCCATTTGTAGCCATGGAATAATAAATAATCAAGAACAAACATGCATATATTCGAGACTTTTAAAAATATTTACATCAAGAACATAACATCTTCAACATAATAAAACATCTTCACGTTTATTTAACCCAATCGTATGTTTTAATTTAACAATAATGTTTTTATTTTGCATAATGACTAACGGCTTTCCATAAGGTTCAACTTAGGATCTTTGTGAAACACACCCCCTCCCCCAGGTTATCGTAGGCAATGGGTTAAAGGGATCTAGTAACATAGAACTCTAGTGGTTATATGTCATAACTTGTTGTATTCTTGTTACGTGGAACAGGTTTTGTTTTGCACATATCCCATTCGCTAAAAAGATATATACGATTGAAATGTTCGAATCTTTAACTATCTACTGGACAGTTATAGCTGTGAACAAAATCAGTGCAATGAGTTAGCGAGTATCACGTTGCAATTTCGCTCATTAATTACTGGGCCATATAAAATCTATTCAACGTGAAAATGTGCACACATTGCTCGGTGGACTTATACCATAACAACAATATATACTCCGCAAAAAAAGAAACTGGACACTCGTATGAGACCAAATATTTCGTATTCATTAACGATAAAATATATGATATTGTATATCAAATTAAAGATAAAATTACCCTCTTCAATATTCGCATGAAATCCAGATAAAATCATTCATGCATGACTTGTCACGGTCAATTAACCACACCAAGGTCTGTTTTCAAAAATAGCAAAAATGGAACATCCACTCAACCATATAAATGTTGATAAGCATAGTCTAAAGCGCTATATTCATGAGATGGCATAATTTTTCATTACAAATGTGACCTTTTCTATCTTCATCTCAATAAAGAGTATAAATGAAGACAAATTGTGAACGTTATAGGTGTTATTTTCATCCAAAAGTAACAAAATGGGGAATTCCATGGCAAAGCTTTATTAGTCAAAACCACAGTTTGTGCCCTTATTTCAGCATGAAAATGGTATAAATTCTTCTCAAGAATTATACCGTAGTCCAAAGATCTTCAAAACCTGAAGTCACCCTTGGTCAAACATTTGGGCAGTCTTTAACATGACATTTATCTAGGTAATTATGGTTAAAATTACAGGGGACACATGAAATAGACAAGCTTCATGCCTGTAATACAGACCAGTATGATAATGCTCTCATAACCTGGCCTTGTTTTATTGACAAATTTGTATTTCCAGAGTTTGTTCATAACAATAAAATTGAATAATGTCATAATTTACTTGCCCCGCTCATCTTGTTTTAAGTGAAACGCTTACTATCATTTCAGTCGAATGGTGTGGTCCTCCATTGTTTTGCTATTTTTGAAAACAGACCTTGCTAGTGTTAATTGACCATGGCATTTCATGCATGAACGATTACACCTTTAAGTTATACCCTGCATGTAGAGGACTAAATTCCCTTTAATTTGATATATGATCATGTACACTTTATTATACATTAATATGAAATATTTCAACTTATACAAGTGTCCAGTTTCTTTTTTTGCGGAGTATACATTGCAACCATTTATCACTTGTTACACTCTTGCCTACAAAGTTACTACATCCCTTTAAGGAGATGTAATTTGTCAAAGTCATGACCCAAGTGTACATTGCATCAACCATTTATCACGTGTTGCACTTGCCAACAAAGTTACTAGACTCCTTTAAGGAGATGTAATTTGTCATGACCCAAATGAGACGTTGAGGAGGAAGCTGCGGCTAGCTGTACAGGGGGGAAAAGGTCATCATACGAACATCGGATGATCAAATAAAATGATGAGACATATTGAGAGGGGAAATGTGCAGCCCAATTATTCATCCTTTTGCACTGTCAAGAGTTGAAATGACGGCAAATAAAGCTGTAATAGTGGTATCGTTATTGCAGAGATATATACCTAGATCAATGGAAGTATGAACTATTTTCTTCATAAAACGGCTAGTTTACCGAGGTTTGGAGGGTGTAATTTTGTATTTATTTAAGATTATTATTATTTTTATTTATTTATTTTATTTATTTATTTATATATATATATATATTTTTTTTTTTTTGGGGGGGGTATTGTACAATTCTAGCTTTTTACTTCCCGACGATTTCCAACATACAAACACACACAGTGTACATTTAACGGACAGATTATCAGAGTTATTAAAAAAGCCACTTTGGTTTATTTCCACAAAATTGTTCAGATTAATATTTCTTTTAACTATCTAATTTCAGCTTGTGGACATAAAAGTCAAAAAAGCCGCGATGTTGAATAAAACGATTTTATTTATGGATATTATTTTTTGTTTCGGGACGGATTTTGATTATTCGAACTTTGTTTGACTACTATTTCAATCACCACTCCTAACCTGCTATTTCTCTTCTTTGCAAAAAACTGTTTCTTGATATGGAGCGCCTTCGTGATGATTAGAATTTTACTATAATCATGATAATACTGTCCAGTCCTTAAAGGGATTTAGTATATAACATTGTCCAAATCCTCAAAACTTACTTGGAACTCTAGTGGTTCTCTCATACCTTGTCATATTCATATTAACAATAAAAACACGGGATAGGTTTCGGTATTCCATTTCGTTCAAAGGATATTTACGATAGAAGTGCTCAAATGTTAAACTGTCTACGGAATAATTTAAGCCGTGTACAAATAGTAAGTGCAATGGGTTCATGAATATCACTTTTCATTTTTGCTCATATCTCAGCCAAAAAACATCCAATTAACGTGAAATGTTCACACATTATGGGCTTTGATTTTTCAAACGTCTCCATAATCATGGATGTATTTAAGATTGAATTTGAGAGCGTCTACAGACGGTTTCCGACCATAGTGAAGTATCTGAATTCGGATACTCATTTCAATCGTCCATCGTATCCGAATTCGTATCCTTCGGGCAAACGATCGGGATCAAGTCAGACACTGATTTCTCTGTTTTCACTATATGTAATAACAATAATATTAGTGGATACTTATATAGAGCACGTTCCGTCTTTCGACGCTCGCGGCGCTATAGGGAAAAAAAACGAAACATATAGAAAACAAAAATGTAAACTGTATTCTTTTTCTATTCGCACATTCTAATTCGCACATATAATTCTCAAGATTCTTAAAATAAAATTGGTATAATTATTGAAGTCTCAAACATTACTTGTGGGGGCAAGCATAAAGTTAATGGATCACTTTAAACTATACAGGAATCGTATTTGCTATAGGGGACGGTTAGGTTTTGGAGAAGAAAAAAACTTCCAGTGACCATAACGAGTGTGAACAAATCTGATCTAACTCGGACGTTTATATTTGGTAACAGGTTATGGGTAATTATGCATTAGCCCTGCAGTTATGCGTTACATAATTAGTAGACACTCTTCTTGGCACAACTTATACTCAGTTATAGCTAATTAGTCAGGGTTTTAGACGGCGGAAAATACTCAGCCGGTAAGTTGATTAAAAATATCAGTATAGGGTGCAATTCTGCACCCTAAAACGTGCGAATTGCTATGATGAAATGCTTAAGAAATTGCCAATTTATTTGATCTAATGTGAACAATTGGAACTTGACAAACGTTGCTACATAATTATAGAAAATTACACCGCAACCTTAACTCAATGTGACATATGGGTGAAATGTTAACGTGAGTTTTAAAACTGTACCCGACCCATTACGAAAAGACGGAATGTGAAAAGTAAATGTAGTGAATTATTGCGACTTTTAAATGACGCGGTAATACATATTACTAGTAATAAATAGAACATAAAATAAGCAACTTTTGCTGAGATATACAAGCGAATGTGGAGTGTTGCGTTGTATGCATTTTACCATGCTTGTCTGTTGAAAAAGGGAAATTTAAAAATACAAAATGGTTAATGTCTATCTTGAACCGTATAAGCCAACAAATCTGATGATAAAGACGAAAACACTTACTCCTAGTAATAAATAGAACATGTCATCAGCATCTTTTGCTAGGATATACTTGCGAATTTGGAAAGTTATGTTGGAGCATTTTACCGTGCCCGTGTGACAAAACATGGACATTTATAAATACAAATGTTTAATGTCTATCTTGAACCGTATAAGCCAACAAATCTGTTGATAAAGACGAACATACATACTCCTAGTAATAAATAGAACACGTCATATTTATGCAACTTTTGCCGAGATATACTAGCGAATTTGGAACATTCAGTTGTAGTATGCATTTGACTATTCCTGTCTGACAAGAGGGAAACGATAAAATGGTTAAACCATTGTCTACGGGAACCTGGTGGGCCCTGTATTGACTCTATGGGTATTGGATAAACTGGTTAGGAATGGGTTAATGTATATCTTGAACCGTATATATAAAGCCAACCGATTTGATGGTAATCTGCCCAGTCCGGAAGCTTCATTCAACACTTATCAACAGTTGGATTTCAAATAAGACGTGGGTAGAGCAGATAACTAAGTACGTCCCCAAAGATGTGTTTGATATAATAATACTAATAATAGTAATTTAGATTTATATATATATAGTGCTTAGTATGATTGATAATCATCTCTATAAACGCTTGTAATACAACGTTATAACTACAAGTAGGATACAGCAACGGCAGTATTCCTTGCCCATTGATTCTTGCTTAATCGGAACTATTTATTTACAAAGTATTGTATTTAACACATCAGGAATAACGCTTATATTGCATGCATGACATATTCATTTAAAATCGAAATTTCCGACGTCATAATGTTATACTATTTACCAATTTTACACGGTTAATTCGTTGATCTTTTCATCCCCTGTGAATTCAAGTAAACATTAGTCGGTTATCAATTATTTGGTTATGGTATGATTTTGGCAATAAGGAGTCCAATTTAAGTTAAAATACACAGGAATGAGTATAAAATTATTAACTTTAAGGCACAAAGCTCTGATGTGTATCCATGACAACGATTCAGCACAGCATGAACATGATGAAGTCATATACCGC
Organism: Echinarachnius parma; assembly: GCA_037951105.1. Taxonomy (NCBI): domain Eukaryota; kingdom Metazoa; phylum Echinodermata; class Echinoidea; order Clypeasteroida; family Echinarachniidae; genus Echinarachnius; species Echinarachnius parma. The sequence goes on from JBAMJV010008821.1 coordinate 123,772, forward strand.
AGTGTTCACAGTGGGGTAGGGAGGGGGAGAGAGTAAGGGTTCCCCCCCCCCCCCCCCTCCCATCTCCCCGACCACGTCTGCGTCATTGCCCTATAACCGCATATCCGTCGTTTCAGTGTCTCAAAAGTACGAACAGAATATACATATAATGACAATTCCAGCTATCTGTAGTTGATTTGCCCCAATCATGCATGGAGATATGTGGAACTGTAAATGTTTTGTTAAATAAAATTTGTTGATATTTAGATGGGTTTTTTTGTATTTATACTTATTGCCCTTATTAATATATATTTGTATAACTGTAATATTGTGATCCCCAAATAATTTTCCAATGATGGACAAAATACAAAATTTGAATTGAATTGAATTGATATGACATGCATGACACAAGTCATGAGGGCCTAACATTTCCTTTCCGTCTGTACCCTCTCTAGACCCATGTATATTGAACTCAGTTATGCCACTGGATGTTAAAGAGGTAGTAAAGTTTTGATACGACTGCGCTTTAGTAACCAACACCTGCACAATAACATTTCAAACTAATAGTTATAACTCGAAAGGTATAGAAAATTACAAACGACAAAGTCAAAAGCCTGTTATCATTTTTAAAAGAGCCATTAAAAAACAAAAGGGCGCTCTCTAAAAAGGCATTGGTTTCAACCATTTTTCATACAAAATTATGCAAGTGATGTTTTGTTGAAATAATGATTAAATAGAGAGATCATCAACAAATATTTAAAAACCTCTTTTGACAATTTTTGAAAAAGTGTCAGCATTTTTGTTTTGTTTTGTAATCATCGAATAAATCTGGGCCACATATTAATTCCGATAGGATATATTTATTGATATTTCAGCCGTTTCTGAACCGATTTTGATAAAATACAATTTATTCTGTCATTAAAATTGTATGCTCTTTCAAATCTTACACTCAGTTTTTCATTATCTCACAAAAACAATTATTTCGTGCAGCGCCCTCTATACCAAAACTGAACTACGTCTTTAACACATTAATGTCAATGCACTCACTATGAAACAGGCGAGGAACATTTTTTCACCATAAACGGATATTAACCATGACAACGTCTTCGGAACAGTTGACAACATTAATGTGTTCATTCTTTTTTTTTCTCGAAATTCGCGTATCTATAACCCAATGTCTGTTCTGCATTGTGTTTCTATGCCTGTTTGTTTAATATTCTGATTTCGATCTAATAATTTACTTACCGTATCGTTATCATGTGTATACGCCAAGCAACGTTACGTAGTCATAATACTGATTTGTAAAAAATTCGCTTATTTTTATGACACATTGTCTATTCTGAATTATGTGTCTATGTTTGTTTTTTGTTTCGTTATTATTATTTAATTACTATATAATGTACGTCAACAACATTAAATACAACGTAATATTTCGGTCTTCCGTGAACATTGTTTACCGAGCTTTGAAACTCTGACTTGTTTTATTAGTTCCATAATAGACTGTACTACCCATTACATTATACATTAGAGATGTAAGAGGATCTAGCAACTGTGTTCATGTGAGCAAAAACTAAATAAAAGAACTTGATAAAATGCTCATTTCTGTCATCTGATATGTCCACTAAATGATGTGTGAATGTAATATGGAAAATGACCGAGTAATTAGCAACACATGAGTGATATTTGCTATAATTACTAGTTGCACTGAATTTGTACACAGTTTAAATTATCCATAGGATGTCTAATCATAGCACTTCAATCATAAGGCCATGAAAAATAAATTGTTGGATTGGCGTAACCCGCCCGACCCTAAAAATACCGGCGACCCTAACAGTTTTTTCTTTTTTTTCTTCTTTTTTTCTTTTTTTTTTCAATTGCGATATGTGTTGTTAGTGTGTTGTATGTGTGTTTTCGTGTATTTGTGCGAATCCTGCAAACAAAAAAGAAAAACCAAAACAAAGAAAAACCCTACCTACCTACCCTAATGTTTGGTTGCCCGTTACTCCAATCCAACAAATTTTTTTTTTTGGCCTAAGTGTCTTTTTGTTTTAACGAAACGAAAATTCGGAAAACGAAACCTGTTTCATGCTTGTAAGTAATGCGAATACAACGAGGTATGTCAAAACTGCTATAGTTCTAAGTAAACTTTGTGGATTTCGACAATGTTACTAGATCCCTTAAATGAGGTAATACAAATTATAGAGAAGACACATGTGCTTATTCTTGGACACGTTACAAGTAGTTATTGCAAGTCACCCTTTTCCCACGGGCAGGATGACCCCCAAACGGCCGGGTACAGCGGAACACCCCTGCCAGGATGCTGGACGCTCAGGAAAGGGGGCATGGTGAGCACCCCTACTATGGCAAGCATTTAATGTCAATAAACACTTTATGGATGTGAGTTTTGGGCAAAGGATGACAGAAATAGAGTTGACGCTTTTGAGATGCTGTGTGCTAAAGAAGGCTTTTGCAGATGTCTTGGAAGGATGGGAAGACAAATCTTTGGATTCTGAAAAGATATTAACTATCAGAAGGGGAGTTATTGAGAGAAAACTAACGAACTTTCGGCCAAATCGTTAGGAGAAGAAAAACGTGGTAGAGTTCGTCTACCGACTGACGATATAAAGAGAGTGTCTGGACAAGGATGAAGAGGTGAAACACATTTGGCAGAAGATATCATGTGTAACTCTCGTCAAGACCACAACAGTGCTACACATCGCCAACTGAACTTGATGATGATGATGATGATGATGATGATGATGATGATGACGATGATGATGATGACGATGATGATTATGATGACGATGATGACGATGATAACGATGATAACGATGATGATGATGATGATGATGAAAATTCAATCCATTCAAGCTGGTCATATAACAATTCTGGATGTGGACTATGGAAAATGCATTTTATACCATAAGGAAACAGCTAGTCTTAAATAGGTTGAAGATAGTAGCGTAGCAATTGCTCGCATTTCAATAAGTTACTAGATGCTTTTGAAGTTTTTTCGCAAGTTTGATGTTTGTTGACACAATGGCCTGTCATATCCTACATATTTATCATACGTCATCAGGAGGTTTGGTCGCAGGGAAAGGGGGGATTATTGCCACTTACCCATCCGTTCCCGGGAAATAAAGAGAGGTAGAGATAGAAGTTTAAATGTACATTTTATACTTTCAACCCTGTATAATTTGCACTAGTGTTATCAATGTTGATATTGGTGATTGTACGTAAACAAAAACCATAATGTCATGTCATATATCAGGTATATTCAATAAACATATGTCTATAATTATGTGTATTAGCTACAATATATATTAGCTACAATATGTGTCTATATAGGTACACTATTCAGAGGCGCAGTTTTACCCTTGGTCATCAGGTACAGTTCAGCCCACACAAACTCCAGGGGGAGCATCATTATATTTATAGCTAAATCTCTCATTCCTGGGAAATTAATGTATAGCCATAGGTATATAGAGGTAGTATTTGTATTATTTTCATGATCATTAAGTTGTAGTTAATTGAAATAGCTCATATAATTATGTTATAGATTGATATACATACCATGCCTACAGCATAATTCAAAATATGTATCCAGGATATAACTATACTGACTATTAGGATATAAAATATGTACCTTAAATCTCTGGAAACTTTCGCTATTCAAATTCCCACAATCAAACTACAGGCTAACAAGCAAATCAAAACACCAACAACAACAAAATGCCTGAAGGGGTCTGAGTCGGGGAGGGGGGGGGGGGGGGGGGGGGGGGATCGAGCCCAGGAGCTGCCCCTTCACCCCTCGTTAACATAATAATGCTATTGTGATACATGAATTTCAAGGACCATGTTTCTCCAGTGCCAAGTGACTCAGTGTCACAGATCTAACTGCATTGTTAGATTTGCGTCATATTCTATTAATTATATACAGAAGGTCAGAAGTAAACACCTTCTGTTGATAAAAAAAAACAGCAACTCGGTTGTAAGAACCCCTCAAGAAGTTTTGTAATTCCGTTAGAAAACAACATAAACCCGATCAGTAAAAAATAAAATTGCTTTAATTAAGTTTAAACAGGTTGTTTAGTATGTATTTGATCCACAGGCAATGTTAAAAAATCGCATCTTGCTTTCTTAAGTAAAGCGAGTGAAATAATATGCTTAATTACTGTCTGTGTGAGCTTAAAGGGTACCATCACCCACAAATAATATTCTTATAAATGAAAGGTAACATCTTTAGTAGTCCATTCCATCAACAAGTTCACAAAAAAATGTTTCGAAGAAGGAAACAAAATATAATTGGAAAACGCATCATTCACGCATCATTCACGAGTCTGCATGTACGAGACTACGTTGTCCAGAACGAACGAATCGTCCGGGATTCTATTGTCTCCAGACGTACGCGTGAATAGCATTGGCGCACTCGCAAATTATTGCCCGTACGGAACCAGGAAATTATAGTGGTTCCGTAAGTGGTGGTAATTAATTGCTTTGTTTATGAATTACACAACCCTTTGCGAAATGTTGGGTATCTATTTTATATCACAAAATGGTACCAAAACATATAATTATGTGTCGTTCTTTGCCTGGTGGTCCCCTTTAAAGGTGATTCATACATAAAGGTGAAACCCTCATATATTTTGTCAATAACCATCTATTAATAAACAGTGTTGGTGTCTGAACGGAACAATGCGCATTGTTGGCCAAATATCAAAATTACACGGACGTCATTTTACAGACTGAAACCGAGCAGGACATTATATAGGGGATGCAGCCCTACAAAAGTTAGATATTGTTTGGGGCATCGAGTTGGGGAGACCTTTTTGTGTGTGATTGCTTGTCGGGTAAAGGACAGGAAGACTACCAGTCGGGCTATCTGGTGGGCTGGGCAGGGATATGAGAATTACAGCCCCCCCCCCCCCCAAAAAAAAAAAAAAAAGAGGAAGAAACAAAAGAAAAAAGTAGAATAAAGAATATTGTGACAAAAGTGTTGGGGCAAAACAATTGTGAAGCACATGCACACCCTTTTAGGGTAAAATCAGTTCCTATTTCCAGCAAAATCAGTAAACTTTACTTGAATGTACTGTATTCCGGTGTGACGGGCAAGATTACCCCCCCCCCCCCCCCCCCCCCCCCACACCCCGAGGAAAGTCCGGCCGGACACAGCCACCGCTGACACCTGCAACAAATCTCAACCCCGTGGAAACGTAAACCGTATGCCCATCGCCCCTCTCAAACAGAATTTACCGCGCACGCCCATGCAGTAAGATGGCAAGGTAGATTTATATAGCGCCTAATATGATTGATAATCATCTCTAAGCGCTTT